>QMIH01001017.1:20798-57895 GCA_003987875.1 Clarias batrachus
AAGCTGTTCGTTTTAAATTAGCAATAGTTGCTTAATAATTCATTGTAGTTAATCATTAATGTCATTTGCGACAAATAACTGACTAATAGGCTGATACTTTAAACCCTTTAAGGGGGTTAAAAATGATAATCAGCTCTCACTCACTCACTGTCACAGATAACAGTTTGTTATACAGTATCAGGAGGGCAGGTCTGTTGGAAATTACTTAACAACAAARTATGGTTTTATCCTGGTGTGTAATGATTTAGGCAAGCAGTTTGCGTGATGCTAATTGGTCGTCATAAGCTTCCAGATTGTAATTTGTAATCATTTTACTCTCTGCCACAGTCAGACTGCAGTTAACTTTCTATCACACAGTGCACGTATAATGTATAATAATAATGTTACTAAAGACCTATTATCCCACATAGATTAATGCTTTAGTGTAATAATAGGACTATGGSTTGTTCTATAAATGATTGTGGAAAGTTTTTTTGTAATAGAATTTAGAGGACAAATCGTTTTCATTTCCTTCTAGCTATACCACCACCATTTACACATACAAAAAATATATTTGGGGTTCGGTACACTTCATGTTTGTTTAATTTCCTGTCATGGGGGAGCAATAGGATCAGACTGGGAAGGACACTGAGACAGAAAGAAAGAGAGAGAGAGAGAGAGAGAGAGAGATAGGTGAATCTGTCAGCCTGCTTACTGTGTTAGTGCGAATGATGGGGGGGGAAAGATAGTCACTATGTTAGTGAGCTAGAGCGACCGAGTGCGTTCAGTCTGGGTGTACTGCAGAGAAAAGAACCTCTGCCCCGCACCTTTATCCTGACTGACTTACACACTCACACACAGCATGTCGTTCACACTGAATCTCTTTCTCTCTGTCTATTTCCGCTCCTGCAATCTGTGTCTATTTTAGCATCTGAGACTTTTGCAGCATGTCTGTTTCACGCTCATATATTTCCTCTCCCTGTCGCTGTGTGTTCATCCGTTTCTGCTTTTCTATTTTATTCCCAGTCATAAGCATTTATCTTTTTTGCTTCCCCTGCTCTCTCTCTATCTCACACACACATACACATGCGCGCACACTCTCTCTCTCGTTCTCTTTCTCACAGATGTTCTCTCACATCCAAAGATTTTTTCTTTCACTCTGTCTTTGAAACACACACGCACACGCACACACTTGTTTGTGTGACATTACTGGATTAAATAACTAAATTTATTGAGCTTTTTCTACACCCGATCCTAAATCTGACCCCAACCTCAATCTCATCAATCATAAGGAAACAGCTACGTCCTCTGTTAAAATAAATAAATAAATAAATAAATAAACAAATAAATAAATAGCCTTAATATTCTCTCTCTCACTCTCTCTTACCATTTATACACATATGTTTATGTCTGTTTGGTTTGCAGAAAATTTCAGTAATAGGAGGCCTAGATTAATTGAATATAGCTCCTCCATATTAGCATTTATAAGACACTACATTACAAAAATCCCCAAATTCTTTCGCACTTTTACACTGTGTTTTTGAAACACAAATCCATTGTGAGCATAAATTATAGGTGAACCTTGCACCAGTTCTTTTTCTCTAGTTATGTGATCGAACTATTTTGACCACTTTATAATATTATAAATGAAATAATAAACTGATCATGTTTAACATCCTTGACKGAGTTGGAAACAGAAAGATAAATGTGTATAGAAAGAGTAATTGAATTACAGTATGTTCATTCTTGTTTCAACATCCTTGAGTCCTTGAGTGCTTTTACTGTAATAAAACTTTGGGCTTGAGTTAATGCTTAAATGAATACATTTTAAACAGATATGCTTGACCATGAATCTCAAGTGGCACACACACTGATCAGCTATAATATTAACAGCACATAAAATTAACACATAAAGAATGGTTATCAATTACATACCGGATTCTGGGCACCCAAGGCTCTTTCATGCTTTTGGGGAGCAAAGGCTAGCCTATCTGGTCTGATCCCACAGAAAAAAACAACACAAAACATTTGCTAAAGAGGTCAGTGCCAGCCATGATAGAAAGGCACCAGAACCCCAAGTGCACCATAGCCTGCTGGTCAGACAAAGCACCGAGGCAAACTCCCTAGATCCCAACCCGATTAAGTACCAATGGGATGTGCTGGACAAAAAAGTCTGATTCACAGAGGCCCCACTCCACAACCTACAGCAACCAAAATGTGTTGGTCACACTCTCATGCAGATCTGCTGCCAACATCCTTGTGCCAGAAACCACAGAACACTCCCAGGGGCCTTGTGGTGTCATGGCTCGAGGGGAAAAAGCTGCCCAGCTGGCAAAAGGGAAGCCTACACAATACTGGACATAATGTTATGTATACACTGATCAGCCATAACATTACAACCACCCACCTAATACTGAGTAGGCCCCTTTGCCATCAAAACAGCGATATACTGTGTGTTCTGACCCCTTTCAGTGGGAACCAGCATTAACTTTTTCAGCAATTTGGGCTAAAGTAGCCCTTCTATTGGATCAGACTACACCACCCAGCCTTTACACTACACACACACATCAGTAAGCGTTGGCCTCCCATGACCCTCTCATCGGTTCACCGGTTCTCCTCTCTTTCATTCATTTTGCCCATGAAGTTGTTGGAAAGCAGAACAATGGGTAAGCATAAGGATTTGAGCGACTTTGGCAAGGGCCAGTTTGTGCTGGGTAGATGACTGGATATATATGAATACCCTTACAATTGTTATATTTGCTGATTACACTTTCTTATATTTACAGACTAGATAATAAAAAAAAATAATGGAAGATGACTTAGCATGAAATGTAAGGTTAGTACACGTTTACATGCTTTGTCGGTTTGCACCCAAAATAGTAGTTCGATTGGTTTCAACTGGTGCAGATTTCTTATGGTACAATGGTGGGACCATTCAGAGCAGCAGAAGGTGGGCCACAAGTGTGCAAAGCCCCAAGGAGAAATAGAGCATCAATCAATGCCTCAATCTAGAGCATTTCTCAAGCCATAATATGTCACGTAAGGCTCTCCTCCAAGCAAAGTCTTGTGGATGACCACTCACGTTGCTTAGAAATAAAAATGTCACTGTGGCATTCTTTATAACATAAACAAAAGGTGGGAGAAGGCTGTTAGCCAAGAATCAATGAAGATTGTTGGAAGTCACAGTAATTGTGTGCGGACATCAATGTTTTTGCATCAAAATTGCAGAGGATATATTTAAAACATCTATAAAAACAATTAATTATTAGCAATACATTGCAGCTGAAGATAGCTGAACGTGTTCACCAGGCTTTACGTTGAACTTCTAGTCATTAAGTGTCCACAGCTCATCATTTGGCTGTGTGTTTACACTAAAATCATGTAAATAATAGCTATTTGCATTTCCGCATCAATTTGCTAAAACCATTATAAACTTATGAGCTCAATGCTGTTGCAGCTGAAAATGCCTTATGCTATTTAGACGCTAAAATCTCGTTAGWCTATGAATGGCATCTAATCTTGGAGTGTATGAATAATCACAATAATATATGAAGTTCACTTGGTTTTCATAGAGTATACAAGATTATCTTTTGTTATTAGTTGAGCATGTGTGTGTGTTTGTGTTCGTGTGTGTGTGTGTGTGTGAGCAAGACAGCTCAATCTCAGTGCTCTCATTAGGATTTGAGGATTTCACGCTTCGTTATACTCTGACTTTCACTTTAATTATGTCATTTAAGAGGCGTAATGTGGCAGCGTTCTCCTCTGCAGAGGTCTTACACTGACACACAGGGTTGCCAGCATGAGCTACTTTCTGGAGCAGTCCAAGAACGTGGGCATCTATTAAAAGGAACACAAAATAAGAAGATCACCTTGTTTCACTTTCTCTCTGTGTCATGTCTCTGTCCTTCAGTGTCTGCAACCAGCTCTCTCTYGCTCAACCATTAATACCCTCTCCTACACCCATTTTCATCAGTCAACTCTGAACACCCCCACAATACACACATACACACGCACACACAGTCTGTCCTCCCACTGTTTCATGCTGGGAGGCTAAAGCCGCTGGCTGGGATAATAACACTGTCTGAGATCTATTATATTGCCCCCTCATTGCAAAATAAAGTGAATATAGGGAATAGGGATTGTGCTTTTAATTAAAATTTTGATGCCTTATATAGATGTGTCCATACACATAAGTAACAAAATCATCGGAATGGTAATGCTTCAACTAGCACAGGACAGTTATACAGCAGCTATAAACTTTGCATGATTTCATATGAGAAATTTCAGAGATTCTGATTATATATTTTTTTCTCTCATATGATTAGGTCATAGAGAATTATTAATTTTACAAAAAAGGGCTGCACTGTAAAAACTTAGACCTTGTGCTATTCCGTTGGAAGCTTGGAAGTGCTGTCAGTGCGGCTGGTGTATTACTGTTCACCCCCTTTCTAGAACTCACTACTTCATTTTTTATTGCACTCCCTGCCATCTCTTCCTCTCTCTTGCTCTTTGTCAGACCAATGGACATGCTGTTATCACCCAGGTTTTCAGTGTCTGATTGCCTCTCGAGCGTGAAACGTGATGTTTGAGGCTTTTGTCCCTATTTCCCTTTATCGCTTTGCCTCACCCATTTATTGAAAAGCGAGCTATCAAGAAGGGAAAAGTAGAAATATTAATGCATGCATGGTGCATTACATCATCCACATCAGCATACATATCTCAGTTCTGCGTCTCCCTCTCTCTTCTTCTTTCTCGTTCTCTTGGGCCATTCCATTGATTAAATCTCTTGGTTTTTTTTCCCGACGTTGCACAATGACACTGGCTGTACTTGAATATGGAGATGAGGCAACGAGGTCGTCCACAGCGCCGCCTCCTCGACTCAAAAACAAGCCCCCAGAGAGAGAAGAAATGAGAGGAGGGGGATGTTGATGCTCAGACTGGTACATCTGGGATGCGTTCTCCTCTCCCACAGCTTGAGGATCTGGATGACCTTCTTCCCCTTGTGAAAATGAGAAAGAATGAGACAGACTAGCAATGTTCCTAAAATCTGTTCCTAAAATCCCAAAACTGTGACAGTAGAGCTAGTCTTAGTCCATCATATTCTTCTGCTTTTTGAGCTTGTATAATATATATATATAGTATATACACACATTCATTATATATATAATCATCATGCATGCATGTTCACTCCACCACACACACATACAAAGAAATGTGCATATTAACACAGACTATTTATGAGTCATCCATCAGATCACTCTGGCATTGCTTTTTTTCCTGAGCAGTAAGAGGGCGCTCCGGGTCGTCACACTCTCATGCAGATATTGCACCTTCAAAGTGTAATAGCTGCAAAAAACACTTAACAAAAGATAGCAAGTCAGCAACACAGCACAACACAGCACAAATAAATTCCAGTTGTTTAGTATTCTTTGTAGGTGTGCCTTATAAGTGAATGATGATGTGATAGTGTGTGACATGGTGATGGCCTAGAATGGATTATTCTCGTCTTTGCGTTACCTCTCTCGAAGGTTGGTTAATTACTGATCCCACTGCTTCTCCTATTGCACTTCTCACACCTGGCCATGTGTCAGTTTCCAGTAAAATGACATGAGTGAATATGTCAATAAACACCCCCACCTGCTAACTTCTGGATCGACTGTCAGGAAAAAAGAGGGTCGTTCTGTGCTGATGTTGATATGAGTGGATACGAAACCCCCATCCAAAACAGATTAGATTAGATTCTAAATAGGATATTTATGCTTGTCCTATGCCAGAATCACTTTTTTGTGGGAGGAAAAAGGAATATGTGACCGGGTGACTAAAGCAGGCTAATAACGTTAGCGTTAAAGTCAGTGTTTTTTTAATGAGAGTGGTCCTGCTGTGCTGGCTTTCATCATGCTTAGRGTTCAGAGGTGCTTATATGAATTCAGCACTGGCAAAGCAGTCTGCTGCTTTATTGCCTCGCCTCTAACTTGGCCTCCCTCACAGCTGCCTGCTGTATTAGTGATGTGCACCCTGTCATCCTCTCCCTCCCCTCTCACTCCAGACATTACAGAAAGAGAGGGATAGGACAGATAGAGTGCGATCACAGCGGAGATGAGACTGTGCCGCTCTGCTGGAGGAACGGCAGATGCATTGATAAGGCTTGCAGGTTCTACAGTACCCATCTTGAATTCACAATCACTCTCCTTTTATTCATGTACTTTATTTCTTTTTATATTTCACTCTTGTCTTTTCATTTTCCTAGGCCTAGCTTCGAGGCATATTTCTCAGTATCTTCCCTCTATATGCCTTGCTTCTCAATTTTCCTGACGATGAGGATGGAGTGCTCTTCAATGCATTTGATGTCTGGCCATTAGACAGTTGGTAGGACTATCAACCAGACAGCTATATTAGACTCCAAACCATGTCAATTTTGCCAGCGGAGATTTATTGCGCTGAGAGAGTACCCAAAAGCTGCTCAATCCGGATATATTTATGAAGAAAAGATGACTTTATTTCATTTCAGCCATTGATTTGTCTAGATCGGAGCTAAACAAGGGCGCAGGCTACATGAACACTTGTACGTCTTAATTTTAACCAAATTATAAGAACCTATGGTGACGCGGTGGCTTAGTTGTTAGCACTGTCACCTTGCACCTTCAGGATAGGGTTTTTGATTCCTGCCTCTAGTTTGCGCGTGTGGAGTTTGCATGGTCTCTCATGCTCTCCACGGGGAGGAGTATCCGTCTCCTGATGTACCTGATGACAGGTGGCCGGACAAAAATACCAGAAGAGTGCACTGAAATTTTACCAGGGACTGGCTCCGGCCGTAGAATGTTTACAAAACTGCCCACACCGGTGGAGGCAAATAACCAGATTGACTCCATCATGGCATCCAGTGTCATCACTTTTAAATACAAAATGAGTTTGGTTTGGTTGGTGTTGATATTATTTGTTGTACCGGCTTTCTTTGAAAATAAGGGAGTGGGTGACATTGGCCTTGAAACCTGTTATTGTGCCGCCTTGAGGACAGGCAGCTAAAAAAAAAACAAAAAAAAAAACAGAACGAGCTCGCCGGTTGCCATGGTAACCTGCCCCCCCTCCTCCCTCAGTCGCGAGCACGCTTGTTTATCTCTGCTCGAGGTAGGCGGAAGCGGCGGAGCAGACGCTCTGATGCCGCTGTTAATGTCGCCCTTAGGTCACAAAAATCGACCCACCTGGCTTATTTACGAGTCTGATAGCGACGTGAGCCCCTACAGTTATTCTGACAGAGACAGAAAACGGCAGCGCGACGAAAGAAACAGCTCAGCTAACTCGCTAGCACCCTGAGGCGTTCTGTCAGACGGCGGCAGTGATTCGCGCGCTCACACACTCCCGGGCGATGACGTAAGCAGCCAAAAATAAGTGGCGTATAAAAGGAAGAGGCGAGATGACCGCAGCCGAGCTTCTGCAGGCAAACGTGTGGCGTGTAGATGTTCGCGCGGGTGAGTCTCAGGCAACCGAATTCGCACACGTACTGAACGTTATGATCTCGCCGTGTCGTGGTAGGTATTTTGACTGATTGTAGGCTGTACAATTTGGAAATAACCTACAAGCTCCTTGTGCCTTTCTTGCTCTGTTTTCAGAGCTCATTGTGTGCGTCAGAAGGATAATAACGACAAGATGAAAGGCAAATAAAAAAAAATGCTTCAAAAAAGATGTCAGGTAAGAGAGAAGGTAGCAGGTGTACTGTCAGCAGGTTCACTTCTGAACCAAAGAAAAATAAAAAGTGTACCTGTTTCTTTCTGGCAAACACATACTCTGAGTCACCCCCTAAAAATAACGGGTTCGTCCCACAGCACATCCCTCCCTAGGAGCTTCAGACCTATTCTGTTCATCTCTAGCTCTTCATAGCTGCCCTATTTTGCACACCCACACCCACACATACACACTCCCCTACCCTTTTTTTGACACACACACACACACCCTCCTCTATCTTCAGCATGAACAGACTGTATTGTCTCATTTCTCTCCCTTTTCTAGAATCTTCGACGAGATCAATCCGTCACAGCTCATTAGCGAACATGCATCAACCCCCCACCCCCTCCTTGAATCTTTGAGGTAACGAGGCTGATGTCAACCCCAGCTTCGTTTCTGCAGCACCTGACTAAAACAAAATTACCTTGGCCAATAAAGCAACCAGAACCCTGGCTTGCTCTCATGGCCTCCAACTCGTGCCTCTGTGTCCAGTCTGTGTCATTACGGTGTGAGAAGGGCATCAGTATTACACGCTCGCTCGCCCCAGCCCCGAGGCAGCGGGCGGCTAATTGCGCGAGCTGCGCCAGCACAGATGAGGAGCGATTTGGTGATGATGGGGCACGTTAATAAACGCAGGATGGAGGTGGGAGAGAGAATCGATGAGCTTTAAGTGTGGGGGAGAGGGAGTGATCCTGCCTTCTACAGCCAGAAAAACAGCCCCCAATGGAGAGTGATGGAGTTCCGCACATGGACACACACGCAAATATTGTTTTCTACAGCCAGGGTGAAAGAGCTTGCAGGCAGTGGGGGAGGTCTGTGGAGATATTTTCTATGCAGTTGGGGTTAGAAGAAGAAGAGTGGGTAAATATATTGTCTGTGTGTGTGTGTGTGTGTGTGTGTGTGTGTGTTTGCACACCAAATTGTAGGGTTATTATTCCATGATGTGTGCTGTGAGCTGGGCATAGAGATCAAACAAAGAGACCAGATGGAAACATGATATGAAGTTGGATTTCTAAACCCAAATAAACAAAAGATAGACTGGCTAATTCAAGAAATCACAATATCAATGTATGTAGGCTATGTTCATCCACGTATTCAACTGTATGCAACAAACAACTGAAGAAAATGCTTACTTACACACACACACACACACACACACACACATACACACACACACACACACACACTTTCCTGTCATCACCTCTTTCTTATGCAGAGAGCAAGGTGAGAGAATTTTAATGGAGGTCTTAGTGCAGCTTCTGAAGTACCGCCTATGGTCACGAAAGACATCAAAACCAAGCAAGAAAAGGGCTGAGGCAGAAAGGAAGGCTTGAATGACACCAGCTGAAAATATATTTCAGTTTCTCCTTGCAGTTGTGGACATCGGGTATCTTGTGCACAAGTCCTTTCTTTCACCCCCATATGCATGCAAATCTGGCATCTTATGCAAATGGGAGGTTGTGTGCTGTTTGTATCAGGCACCAATCAGTAATTCTTGACACGGGCTGGTATGCACCTGACTCTGCAGGCTTATGGAGATCATGCTGCACCTCCACAGCAGGTGTTGTATACCACTCTGTTCAAAGCATTGGCACTCAGTTACGGCTGGGACTGGCCAATGGCATATTTGGTGAGCCGATCAGAGGCAGAACCGTGTTACAGCCCTGAACTTTCTCATGCGCCACTGAGCCGCTTTCTTCCCTCACGCCTGCGTGTGCCTTCTGCTCTGAGACTTAGCGGGGCGACAGCATCATTTGCTTTCACGCTTCAGTGTCACAAAGCACCCCTTCCACACMACCTCCCTCTGTTTATTTTTTCCCCTTCTCTCGTTTCTTTCTTTTCCATTTCTTGTCCTTCTCTCTCTCTTCTTTCCTTCTCTTTCTGCCTTTCGTCTCACGCTGTCTCTTGTGCAAGGGGGAAAAGGTTCTCCCGCCTCAAAGCCCTGAGCTGTCAGACTAGGTGTGTGTGTGTGGCTGAGCTGATGCTCCATGTTAAAGCAACACAGCACACAATTTGCCACTGCAGCCTCTTTCAAATCTTAATCTCTGAGGATCCTGGTGCCTGCATTTACTAGATTTGGAACGCACACGGTTTATGGATAATCTTTGTTCATTGTGAGTCGATCAACACGGGAGTTTAAAAATCCATGTGTACCAAAATATATTTTAGTGTATGTCTTTACTAGGACTGCCCAATCCTTTTTCCTTTATGGAAATTAGTAGGGTGCAACAGATGTCTTTCCAGTTTTATCTTAGAAAATGTTTTGTAGGTGTGTGAGTGATGTGATGAGCTCTAGTGGACATGGAGTCTGGCCACATGCTGCTGATTCCAGCAAGGCTCAGCTGGCCCAGTCCTCTTGCTCAGCCATCCAAAGGATAGCCAGACAGGATCCTGAAGGGCATGCAGACCCCTATGCAGCCATCCCTGCACAGCAAAACACAAATACACACATGTTCTGCTCCCACAAAACTGCTACTTTTTTCTTGCAAACAATACGTCTCAGACAGGCTGTTTAATGCACACCTCTTCACATTTCCCTGTACCCAAGTTAATGCACTGGCCCAAGCTGCAAGTAAAAACATTACCGTCTGATCAAAGTCTATAGGCAAGCCAGACAAATTGTAATGAGAGCTTTGTGAAGCTCTTCGACCGGGAGTCCAGATTTGGCGTGAAGGTTGATCTGCCGTGTTTTTCAGAGCCTGTGTTTAACCAGCCACAGCCCATCTCTTTGGCAATTGGGCTTTTGTGGACATAAAGGACATCGGCAGGCTCTAAGGTAGAAAATTGCACCCCTCATATCGCCCGTCACCTTCTGGACTGTGGCATGAAATGGGGGAGGGCGTAGACACCTGCTGTCCTTTCTCTGAATCGGCTCCATCAATCACTGTTCTGCATGCAGTTGTGTGCACAGTGACACTCTCTCTCGCGCTCTCTCTCACTCTCTCTCTCTCTCTCACACACACACTTCTACGCAGGAAATATGTTGAACGCTTTTATAAAACTGAGAAGAATGAGACTGGGAGTTCTGCAGGAAGGTGGGATGGCAGGAGGTAAAGAACTGCAGTGCTATTGTATAGGCTTTGCCCAGGTGTAGGGAACATTCAATCTGACAGCAACCATAGGTGGAGCTGACTGTCCTCTGTCCACAAAGGGGGGAAAAAAATGGAGAAAAGGAGAGAGATATTCCCCCTGCAGGGGAACATGACCTTCAGCCAGCATTAAATCTTCTCTCTCTCTCTCTCTCTCTCTCTCACACACACTCTCTCTTTTCCCCCTTCTCCCTTCTGTCTCCCCTCTCTCTGTCTAGAAAAAGCCTTCTTCAAAAAGCCCTGCCCTCCGCTCCGCTCCTACACTCAATTATGATGCAGGTAATCTGTGTGGTATTGGAGATTAAAGTTTAATTAGGGCAGGGGGAGTAATTTTGGCCTAGGTTTAATCTAATCATGCTGCACTGGTTGCCTGTGATGTGCCCTAATGTCTATCTGTGCAGGAGCGGGTATCCAGTATGGCTTTTCATCAACAGAGAACAAAGGCTCCTGTCATACTCATCTCCCTCTGCTGGCTTGGCTGTGCTCCACCAGCACATTCACACTCACCCATCCCTGTCCAGACGTTGTCCCCAGCCACTCCACAAAACAGACAGAAGGTAGTAATGGATAGAGGAAGAGTGTGAGAGAGAATGAAGGGAATAAATAAGCCAAAGCACTGCAATCCCTTTGTCTTAAACCTTACCATAAACTGCTGACGCTCCCAGGCATCGGAGTACCCTCTACCACTTCTATCAGAAACAATGCTTATGCATTCTTGCCAGTTTTAAATTTGCCAGCTTATGCATCTTTGGCAGTTTTAAATTTGTAACGTACAAGGTCAGTCCAGCCAATATAATAAAAACAGTTTGTATGACATTGATGTAACCTGAAAACCAGGGAGAGTGGAATGCGCATGCGCGCACAGTGACAACTTCCCTGTATTAGTCAGTGGGGCGCAAGACACCATTTAAGTGAGCATGTGTACTATGTAGTCATCATATTCAAAATGATTAAGCGAGTGGAACAACAAATCTGCATCAAATTTTGCGAAAAGCTTGAACATTCCTCCGTTGAGACTATTCTGATGATTTAGAAGGCTTTTGGGGTTGACACGACGAGTGTAACACAGATAAAAGTACAGTATTGTCACAAATACTTCAAAGATGGTTGAGAATCTGTTGAAAGGCCTGCAAGAGCTAGAAGTGTAATTAGGAGTTTATTACATGTAATCCAGTTATTTCATGACTGGATACTTTCCTTGTATACTGGACCAAGTTTTTAAAAGTGATATGTATCAGTATTTCTGTATTATAGTACTTAATCCCAAGGGTAGAATAAAGTACTAGAATACAGAATTAATTCATTCAATCTTATAAAACCGCTTTTTAAATTAGTATTGCTAATTGCATGGAAAGTTTTGATGAACTAATACTTTTCCAGAACAAAACTCGATCCAAAACTTTTAACAACAATTAACAGTCCTGATTCTAACTTCATACCTACCCACTCTTCTTTATCTCTCCCTCCTTCTCACCTGTTCCCGGTGGTATTTTCAGGCTCTGCTCCGATTTCACATACACACTGTATCTGTGGCACAAAGGCTTTTAGCATTGGCTAAGTTTGGCAGAAATAGGTTTCCAGAACAAATATTCCCAAGTCTTGTCCTCGGGTAACAATCAAACTGGTCCCACTGTCCCACCTCTTTGTAACTTACATTCTCTATGCAGCAGGATTGAATGTTAGCCAATTCCATTGTTTAGACTTATTTCTGACCAACCATCATAAGGAGCCAAGTGTGCATTTTGTAAGTGGTCCAACTACACACAAACAAGCTCCAGTTGGCAGGGCCTTCTCATAAATCGCTTCAAAGTGGCCGGAGATCCTGAGCCTCAGTCTGGGATCCTGGAAATTGTTATCACAGATATGAGTGTGGTTGGAGCTGGTAGCACTGCTTATATGAAGTGGTAGAAGATTTTCCCAAACACACAGGTGCTTGCAGGAAAACAAGCCCAGTGGGCAGGAAGAACCATTTACCATTTTTCTTTTATCCTTCAATGAACTTTGTGTCCAGCAGATCAAATGTTACAGCAACAGCCACATTCTCAAGGTCATCAGCAACTACTTTAGTTCAGGGGTAACAGTTTAATCTGTATTGAGAATAGACAACAAAAGATTGTGAAAAAAATTCCATAACAGAAAACGTTTTAGCAAAAGAGAGGTAGAGACTGAACAAAAGAAATTTTAAATGAATGAGGAGAAAAGGGGGGGAGGAGATGGTGAGGAAGAAAGAGCTAGCATGAGTGACACTGCAATCGTTCTGCATCATCAATTAGGTGAGTTGAAATGGTGGGGAGAGGGAGCAGAGCACCAAGCCTCACAGGAAGAAATAAATGACTGTGCCCTTATTGAACGCAGCAAGGCATATAGCATTTCAGGCCAGTAATGTCATTGTGCCTTTGTACCGGTATTATTGATGAAGTCTGTCTCACAGAAAATAATCCCTCAGCACGACCAGCATTTGAGACTTCTCATTCCACCTGAGAGATCAATGTAAGCAATCTCTGGCATGGAAAATGCAGCAGTAGTACAAGGTGCAGCACAGGAGAGCGTGGGAGTGCATGGGCCCAGCTGGAACGCCCCTGCAGGAAAAGTGGGGCTGCTACTTCAGTAGAGCACAGGACCAAGAGACAACAGTATAGCAGCCTTACCTGCTAAGATCCAACCCTCTTTCTCTTTCTATCTCTCTCTCTACCACCCTCCTTTCTCCTCTTGTGCACCAGAATATCAATCAGCCTGCTGCCCTAATTTAAAGCATTCCCTCTTTCTCTTTGAAATTCTCAAGACAACTGCTGAGTTCTTCGTTACATGCATTAAAAGCCGGGTCCCTTGTCTGGGTTGCAGGTTTTGTGTGTGTGCGCGTGTGTGTGTGTGTGATTTGTATCGTAAAAAGGGGAATTATTAGGCCTGGTTGCTGCATGCCATCAGCAGTCTGTATTTATTTCTGCTTAGTTCATGACACTGTCCCACAAATCTGCTCACTCCTGGCATCAAACATGTAATATGTATTTAAAAATTAGGTCAGTATGGAAGCAGCTGGAGACTTGACTTTGTCAGTAGTGACTTATGAAGCTTATGTCTTTCTCTTTCCATAGCTCTTTTTTCGCAGAGAACACATGAACACACACTCTTTTCATCTTTCTTTTTCACTGTACACACTTGCCCACTAAATCATGGGAATAAAAAAATTGCTGTTATAGATAATCCATAATAGCTTGGGTTTTTGTCTGTCTCATTCCTTCTGTTGAGGTGTGATGTCATGGGCAGTGCTGGTACTAATAAAAGCGGCAGCAGGCTCCTCTTGGCAGGGACATAGCACAATCAGTCTACACAGTGTTGCCATGCTGACGATACCAGAGCTCGTCATTTCAAAACCATTCTGCCTAGCTCTATAATGGAGAAAGTTGTCCAAACCTTACTAAAGACTGGCATTTGGCCAGAAGTGCCATAGAAAGACAAACACTATCATAAAAAATTCTTGTATCATTTTACTGAAATTACTAATAATTATGGTGAAATGCCATCACTGGGAGGGCATAACAATGATATCCATCTAACCCCATGGCTTATTGATGTTGTGTTTATCCTTATCAACACTTCATATTATATAATTCTTGTTCATGCAATAGTGATTTGTTTTTGTTTGTTTTTTTTWAAAAAAAAAAATCAAGGTACATTTTAGTACCAAAAATATCAAATAATATTTTATAAAATAACAACAGAGCTGACCAAAAAAAATTAGAAATAAGCTTAATCAGTCACATACTGTTCCAGGTGTCCACTGTCCAAAAGGTTTTCTTCTGAAAGCTTTAGCTGTTAGTCAAAGTGACATGTGACGAACATTGCACTTAGCCAGGACAGAGCAGCCAATTTATAGTGTCCTCATTTCAAAGTTAAACTAACTTTCTGCAGTAGTATGCCTGAAATCAATTAATTCAATTTGGATAATTGATTTATAAATCAATCAAAATATTTCTGCGCCCATATTGCAAGAGAATGATTTTAAGCCATTTTTAGTCTTTTAAGTCTGTGCATATTCCATTGATGAGGTCACCACTGTAAAATGACATCATCACTATTATCGTGTCAAAGTACAATCAGTCTTATGATAACCTGGCTATTTATTATCCAGCCTTGTTTGATGAAATAACTTGTAATCCTCCTACTGTTCTAAAAAACTATAAAAGCTTGGGTGTTTCTCTCAGCAGTGTTGATAAAGTATAACAAGAAATTTATCCATCAATTTGTCATTGAATGGGGCCCCCCCATTCTGATTGGATATTGCTGCTGGTAGAAGCAAAGATATTTCCTGTGAAGTGTTGTTGAGAAGTTGCTGACCATGGTGCTGAAACTATTTCAAGAATGGTTCAGACCCATTGGGACTTTGTCACATATTTTGTTCACGTTGATGAAACTAATTTCTCATGCAAATGATAATACCTGGTTCATGATCTTGTGTTCACATAGTGCATTTATGTAACAATTGACCTGAATCATCCAGTTTTGTTTTGTTCTGCAAAGCATAATGTACAGGGCTACTGTATTATTAACTCTTCACCAACTAGACCCAACAACTAAYAATATTCTTAACATTAAAATAAAAAATATATATATTTCCTATTTTTATGTCTCTGTGATCCACTGTCCATGGTTTGAAAAACAGTCAATTTCATAGAAAGTACATCACTGCAAAACATTTCCCCACTGGTTTATAATAAAATTTCTTCATTGTGAGTTTAGCTAGGATCGCATCTAAGATTAGCTCGCAAAGAAAGTACCAGTCAAGACCAACATTCTTTAGAAAAACTTATTGGATGTGACTGTTTATATATTGCACATAAATGCACCAATTGTACATTGCACTGCACCTCAAATGAATCTTCTGAGGTCCTGGATCTGGGATCCCAAGTGATGTTATTTGGGTCATTGTGTAAACAAGCACAGCAGCATCACTAAACCAGTAATATATGGCTAGCAGCCTCCTGAGGAAGCTGCTATGCCATTGCTGAAGGGGAACAGCAAGCTCAGGGGCCTGGTGACTTTAGACAGTGTGCTAGTGAGATGAGTAATGTGAACATCTGATGGGATCAGGTGGTTGTCCCTTGATAGGCTCCCAGTGCTGGAGTACAGCAACTGAAGCGCTTCTATTGCACCTTGTCTCAGGGTGACAAGGTTCCCTTTATTGTGCCACAGTTCCTCCATAAAACAAGTGCATGTTCCTGGTTATCTGGAGGACAGCCCATGCTATTCAGGACAAAAGACTTTGTGATTACCTGTGTACTATACAAAACCTATACAACATTTCAGATTACGTAGCGAGCCTTGTGGTAACCCTGCTAGGAGCTGTAATGGTTATACAACACGTGGCAAATGTTTAATTCATAAATGATCCTTTTAAAGCAGCAGTTCTCAAACTACTGTATATACAGTAACTATCCTAGGTGTATCCTAGTAGATGTCCAGTGGGTTCTTAGCTTTAATACTCTTTATTTATTGGATAGTTATATTGTTGTATATAAAGATGTTAATACCATGARCTTTCAAGTACACTGCATGTGTTGTTTAATATTTTGAATCAGTAATAAATAATTGATTAAAATTTATTGAGTGTTGAAATTCCCAGATATAATGAAGTGATCTGATGACTGAGCACAGCTGCTGTAAGAAAATGACATTTTTGTTCCTTAAATGGAGATTAATGTTTTGATTTTCTGAATGACTGAGTAAGCTATGCTTGTGTTACAATTAAATTTGTAATAAGATAAAAATGGCAAAACATTGACTGATTGCAATGTGTAACAAAAAATAGCAAGGAAACCAGCAAGTATTCTCTCTCTCCATGTCTGATTTTCTCTCTCTCTCTTTCCCAAGGAGCACACTAGCTAAAGCCATGCAGTCCTTCAGAGAGCGGGGTGGTTTCCAGGGCAACCAACGCTGCTACCAGCAGGAACCCCATGAATTATCTCGCCTTGAGAATTACAGACATCACAGTCAGACCGGACAGGGCTATGAGGTGCACTCTCTTTCTGCTGCAGGGGTGCCAACAGCAGGAACAAGCTCTAAGGACTGTTATGGGCAGCAGTCCTACCCCAGCTATGGCAGCAATTCAGCTCAGAGCAAGAAAACATTCAGAGGAGGAAAAGCTCCAAGCCAACACCTGCAAGCTGGCTACACTAGCCACATGAATTCTGGATATTCATCTCAGTACATGAATGAAGGGCACTTGCAGCAAAAGTGGGATGAGTCTGGGCAGATATCTCAGTATGAACAGGACATTGTGGGTCATCTTGAGCCTGGGGCCAGTGGCTCATCACAATACCTTGAACAGAACATGCTAGCTATTTCTCAAAGCCAGTGCCATCTCCCCTCCCAACCCTCTGCACCTGTATATACAAGCCCCCATCAGCAAGGTCATCCTCCCAATCCTACTCCATCTCCGTTAATGTACCCACAGAGCCACATTCATTTCCCTCAACACTCCCAACCTCCGTCCTCCACCTCGTCATCTTACATCGAAAAATGCAATCCAATCCCTCATGGCTTCAAAAGTGGCTACGGAATGCCACCTAATGCCCAGTATTCAAGGCAGATGGGTAACCACAGTAGTTTGAAGCAGAGTGGCTATCGACCACAGAATAACTATGGCTACCAACAACCTCCGTCAAGAGCTGGATTTGAACAGCAGGCTTCCTTGCAGGCAATGTCAGGTACACCAGAGAGTCTTCAAAAATTTCCACATTTCAATCAGCCACAGCAAAACTACTGTATAACAGATATTTCTGTAAGGTCACCTGAACAGTATTACCAGAACTGCAGTCCAAGCTCTAGCCATTCACCTGCAAGGTCTGTGGGCAGGTCACCTTCGTATAGCTCTACACCTTCTCCCTTAATGCCCAATCCTGACACATTCCAGTATGGCCAACCAATCAACTCTTCCTCCTCTTCTGCTAATCTGCAAGATCCAAACATGTTAATGCCTCCACACACCCATGCATCCCCAAGTGTTAACCACCAATCTCAGAGCTACTCCAGTTCTATGAAGGACCGTTTTTCTGAGAAGCTTTTTTCGAACCCGAGCTTGTGGAGCCTCAATGCTCTGACATCTCAGGTAGAGAACATCTCCAACAATGTCCAGCAATTATTGCTCTCAGAAGCCCTTATGGCTAACAAAAAAGGAAACAAGCGAGGCCAGCCAAAAAAGGGAGAGGAATATAGGGGCAACGTTAAGGCAATGGAGGACTCTTCATGTCCTGATGGCCAACATGGTCCTCTCCCCAGTGATTCTTATGGCACCCCAAGATCTATGGCTGCTGATCTCGAAGTAGGATACTCCAGCAGCACTGATGATCAGTTGGAGCGTAACTACTATTACTTTGGTCAGGGAAAATGTCCAACACATGCTTCAGCACATTCTCAATTGAGTCTGGACACTGTTTCTACTTGCTCGATGAACTCAACAGATGACATGTCTGTTAGGTCAGGTGACTCAGATCGAAGTGTACAGAGTGCTGCCTCTGAAGATAATCTTAGTTGTGACCCTAGGGTGCAAAGAATGCCATTTGGGGAGGAGCAGCACAGTTCTCTAAGGAGCATTAGAAATGAAACATCTCCTATTAGCATAACAGCCCCAAGCCCCATGAAGCAGGAGAGTAATTCTCCAATAACCATAAAGCAGTCTGAGAGTACTCAAAAGGAGAATTTCGAGGAATCTGCCTGGACTGAGAGGATAACTGATGAAAAAGAAATTGGGAAAATTAAGCTGAACACAGAACATAAGTGCAAAGGAGAGGTTTTTGAGTCAACTGAGAAACGACAGGAGTGGTTAGAGGATGAGAAGTGCCCCTCCTTTTTTCATAAGTTAAATAAAGATGTGTCAAATGAAAGCTATTCTTATGRATCAGAAGACAACATCTATGAGAAACTGAAAAACAAATATGAGACAGAGGAAGGAGACTTTGTTGGCGTGTGTTGTGACAACAGGAGCAAAGAAAATGAAGATTTAGAAATGAAATCTGAAACATTCAAATCAGAATCACAGAATAATGGTGAGGACCCCAGACCAGGATCACCAGCTTTTTTAAAAGATGTGCCGGAGTCCAATCTACATTTGCCTAGAAAAAAGGAAGCCTCAGAAACTCATCTTACCTCCGAGTGTGAATCTTCAGAGGAAAGACAGTTAACCTCTGAGAGACAGAATGATGCCTTTAAGGAACAACAGTCTGCCCTATCCTATTCAGCCTCCGAAGTAAGAGAGAAAGGAAATCTGACATTGGAGGAAGATGTGATTACTAATAAAGCTAAATACGAAGAGTCCTCTAAGGAGGCCTTTAATAATCAAGGGGAGACAGCAAGTGTAGCACTTTGTGTGGTCAACACGGAAATAGCTGATACCCCTGGCCAAGACATAACCCACAGAAACAGTGATAGGTCATCAGTCACATGTGACATTGCGCCTCAATCTTACCCTGTCAGGAGTGGCTTCTCAGCTCTCAATGAGAAAACAACACCTCAGAATCAGGTGAGGGATCACATCGATCACAGTGATGCAAAGGTGCTGGAGCCTGACTCACCTCAGTTGCCTGGCAAGTCAATAATATCTTCTGCACCATCTTGGGCTGATACTCCACCCTCCCCACAGAAAGGTGACGAGGATGTAGAACCAGGTATAAGCTGCCCCAGTGCAACAAAACCAGAGCCCATGGCTCCTTCTGCACATCCAAGACTCCTAGGCCGGAAGCATGCACGGGGTAGGAGAAGATTAGTTCATTCAAATGCGGTGATGAGTATGGATAGAGATGGTGCTCCACCATCTCCTCAAAAGCCCAACATGCTCTCAAGCAACAGTAGCATATTCTCTGATCAAATGGAAGCTGTTCAGCTGGACATTAGCAGTCAAACCCCAAAACTTCTCACAGAAGGTTTGCCATCCCGAATGTGTACGCGATCTTTAGGGTCACAGAGTACCCTTAAAGTTTGTTCTCAAGAGAGAAGAAAAACAGGTCCAAAGCCCTGTTCAAAACCTGGTCCAAAGCCGGGTCCAAAACCGGGCACTAAGTCTAGCCTAAAACCTAGTTCAAAGCTTGTTATAAAACCAGGGCCAAAACAATGCCTAAAACCTGGACCAAAACCAGGCCCAAAGCCAAGTTCCAAACCTGGTGCAAAGCCTTCTAGTCCAAAACCAGGACTAAAACCAGGCTCAAAGCCTGGGGCTACACCAAGTGTAAAGGCTGGACCAAAGCATGGCTCAAAGTCTGTTGCTGTACCTGCTCTAAAGTCCAGTCCAAAATCTGGTATAAAGCCTACAGAAGGAGTAACCCCTAAGGGCCCTGGTCGGCCAAAAGGCCTCACGTCCAGRATCAAATCAATGAAGTATGAAAATAATATAGGTATTGTCACAGAGCATATTGAAACTAAAAGCCGTATGAGTGATATCCCTGAACAACAAGAACATACTGGAGTCAGTCTGGAAACTGTTGTTGGTACTACTTTGCACACTTCAATAGACAGCACAATCGGTTCCACTTTAGACACTGCATTGGATGCTTCTTTTGTAAATTCTGTAGCAAAAGATCAAAAGTCTATGGTATTGAGGTCCCGGAAGCAAACACAGGAAAAGATAAAAGAAGACAAGGACAAAGAGAAAGACATGTCAGCGGAGGCATCAGCAATAAAACCCACTGAGTCACATATGCAGAAAGTGGCTGCTGCTCAGCCCTATGAGAACCTAACATCAACGTTAAAATCACCCAACCATGAGGAGATCTGTACAGATTCACTTAGTGAGCAAATTGTGTCAGTTTCAATAAAGAGAAAATCTAGTTTACAAGCCCCAGACCCAACCAAGAAAAAGAAAGGTCTGAAAGGTAGTCAAACAAAAATACAGGAACCTCTGCCACAGCAGTTAGAAGTAGAAACCCAAGGTTCAAAAGGAAGGCGAAAACGAGGCCATAAATTAGAACCATCTGATTGCAGCACTCTGACCAAAGATAACCTTCCACTGGAAGATATCAGTGACACACCTTGTGTGCCTCCTCAGTGTCCCACTAAAACAAAATATCTGCCTCCTAGGAAAGGTAGAGGACTTAAATATGAAGCAATGGTTCAGAAAATTACATCTCCAGCATCCAAAAAGCAGCCTCTTAATATCCAACCAGATGTTGTGCTAGAAGAATTAGCACCAAAGCCATCACCAGAACTACAGGGAACAGAAAAAAGAAAGACAGTAAATACTACAATGGTAACACCGGAGGACGGTGTGAGTGTAAGCGTGGAGGAAGCTCCAGACACATCGTGTATCCAAACTCCTCGAAAGAAGCGTAGAAAGTGGGCCACAGTGGAGAGCACTGACACTCCAGATATAGCACTGGAGACAGGGAACCTTATTATTAACACACCAAGGCTAGCCAAACAGAGAGCCATTAAAAATAATCATGAAATGCATCTCAAGCAACGGAAGAAAAGAAGAAAATGCACTGAGCTTGTAAATAATGTGACAATTTCGGAAACACACGAACAGACCGATGAAATCATCTCTCTTCCAGCACCTGCACTGTCACCACCATCTCTCTTTGCAAAAACAGAAGAAAAGACACAGGGTGAACAGCTATCGATAGAAATAGGCTCAACTGTAATTAAACCAAAAAGAGGCAGACGACCATCACTTAAAAAGAAACAGGAAAGCTTCAGCCAGCAAATCGGAAATGAAGAACGTCAAAAGGGCAAAAAAAAGCCTGGACCTAAAAAAAAGATCCAACAGAATAACAGTACCATCAAGGTCACTGTAAAGGGACTGAAGCCTAAATTAAAATGCAAAAAGGAATGTATTCCTACTGTGAAAGGAACGTTGTCAGATTTTTTTAAAACACAAGAAAGTGAAGGCAAGCATTCTTTCAAACCATATGTACACATTGATAGCTCCAAAAAGCCTGCTTCCCACTGCACAATCATAAACAAACCCGAGGAAGAACATCTGCTTGTCCAGACAAGGAAAAGGAACTTGGAAAAAAACAAGACAATACCAAATTGGTCAATCATGCTTCAGGGCCCCTTAGTTAACAGAAGCCTAACTGACAGGTGTTTAATATGCTGCCTGTGTGGAAAGCCAGCAAATTACAAGGAACTTGGGGATTTGTGTGGCCCATATTACCTTGAGGATACCATACCACGGAAAACACTGTCTTTAGCATATCATGAAGACTTCAGGCGAAGCAGATACAGAGAGCAAGTGAAGGTGGCCATGTGCAGTGCTGAGCAAATCAATGATGTGAAGAAAGAGGGAGGAAAAGACTTACTTCAAGAGGGGACARGTGAAGGAGATTGCAGGCAGGTGATCAGAGAAAGAAGGGCACAGCTTAAAAGTCGTCTTGGCCTGCGAGCAAGGTACAAAAGACTGCAACTGTTGCAAGGGAGAACTGATGGAGGAGTTCCCCCTGCTGGTGAGGAGGGCTCTTACTCTGTCCTGCACAGGTTACAGCTGGAGGCGGAGGTTAATGAGCACTGGGCACATGAGGCCTGCGCTGTTTGGACCAGAGGTGTTATCCTAATCACAGGCAAACTTTACGGACTGAAGGAAGCTGCACGAGAATCTACACTCACAGTAAGCATAGGCGATATAAGGCAATACAATCCATTATGTAATATTTCATGTTTGTTATATACATGCATGTCCAGGAAAAATGTAGCTTCATTCAGGTAGTCAACTGGCTTAATTTTATTGCCACATAACGTGGCTGAGTCTAATCCAATTGAAGCTACTCCAGATAATAACCTTCCCACAGAGGCTTCTGCAGTGGGCACTATTTGGGTTTTTACCAAGGGGCAACCACCAGTTCTAAAAATTGAAGCCAATGTGCCATACTATACAGTTCCTCGAATGTCCACTGGGAGCTGAATCCAAAAATGAGTCAATCCTATAGATGTCTTCCCATGTTAAAATGCCCAACTGTACAACCGTAATAAATGTTTGCAAGTACAAAAACGAACTTGGCAATAATGTGACAACAATAAGTTATTCATAATTAGGTGCGTTTCTAATTTGAATGACCGCTGCATTGCAGGTGCCAGACCTTTAGCTGTCTGCTATACATCACTTTAGCTTAGCAGCTCACTGGAATCATTGTAGTTTAACTTACCACTAGAAATGTAGGCGTTGACACAGGACGAGATGTAGGAAACGGATTCAATCAAATAGGGAAGATCAATCAAATGCATTAGCATATAAATTCATGTTAACCACCATAGCAATTTAGCCATGCTAAACCTAAGCTCTGTACTTTGTGGTTGGTAACTAAGTTAGGTAGGCAGGTTCCAAACAACAGCCAGGCTCACAGCCGTTTGTTCCTCACATTTACCCATTTATGGATTAACCACGGTTTATGTGGAGTCAGCTCCTGCCGAGATGGCGACGAACGGAGCGCCCATATTTGAACTTCTAAACTGCCCTACCTATGAATGATGTCATGGATGGTTTGTCCAGTTCTTTTTATACAGTCTATGGTCCATCCCATCATGTGCTTTCTTTCTTACCCCGATGTGCCCACTGAATAGAGTCAGTCTGCGTCAATCAGACCACATGACCTTTGCCATTGCTCCAAAGTCCCGTCCAATCTTTGGGCTCTATGGGTAATGCCAAGGAGAGGCTTGGGGCGCTGTAGCTACCCTATGTTAACAATAGGGGCCGCAAACAAAAATGTCTGTGGATTATTTAGAAAATTAGATTCTGAGGCTGAAATGTGTAGAAACTCGTGTGTGGTTTGCTGCTTGTGTGCAAGCCAAGGTCAGGGCATAATCACCTGAAATTTTATATTCACAGGTGAGAAATTAAACTATGTCGACCGCCACATTAATGGGAAACCCTAAATTTTAGAGCACCCTTGCTGAAAAGGCAAGTAGCCCCATAGCACCAGCCAAAAAAAAAAATGGCAACGCCCATTTTATGTTCCCTAGTAAATTTAAGCCTTTTTCTGAATAGTCTCATTAACCAGTGTTTTTTATAAGGCTTACAGCTGTTTAGTCAAGTTTCTTGCATATCTTTTTTTTTTCCTTTGTGCACACTAAAATAAGTAATTAATAGAAATGTCTTTTAAAATAAATATTTAAAAACATGCTACACAAATTCTAGAGATTAAACATTTTTATTTAAAAAAATGCTATTGCATTACATTTCAGCCTAAACAGAAACAACCTTGAAGTACATTTAGACTATACTACATTATAATCTCTGGTCAAGATGCGTAATCTGGAACTTGATTATATTTCAATAAAGATAATTTATTTAATAATTTATAATATAAATTAGATCCCCTTATGCAGAAATACATTTTACATGAAAAACCATACCAGGCCTCCTTTAACACCATCATCTTACTATATTTAAAAGCTCAGTGTTCCATATTAAGCTGTGCATCAGGCACCAATGGCATTCTTTAATCTAGCCATCTACTAGCTACCAGAAATAATTGCTGATAAATATCAAGTTCATTCAAGAATTCTTATTAATAAAAACCAGAAGAATTGTAATAACTATTTGTAATATTGTTATTTGTAATAAAGTCCGATATTGTTTATAACAAATTAGCTTATAAACATCCCAACAAAAGAACCTGAGGATCCAGTGTAGAAACTGAAATGTAATTGCTCATGATCATAAGAATATTTTAAATATTTTGGAATTTTGAATAATCCTGTACTATGGAGCTGCTTTATTAAATGTATGTTACAGAAATGCTCCAAGTGCCAAAGTGAGGGAGCTTCGATCGGCTGTAGCTGGAAGAACTGTATTCATAAATACCACTATGTCTGCGCCAAAGAGACAGGTATGGCATTAAGAATCCATATAGTATGTGTTTTTGTACATACTATACACAAATACTGCATGTATATGTTGTTTATATACTAAAAGTCCTCATCTATCTACAGTATCTACAATGATGAATAGATTTTCGGCCGCTCTCATAACATAATGCCACCATGTCTTTTGACTCGAGTCAGAATACTGTACAAGAAGAAGCAAAGACTTTCAACATTAGCATCTTCTCTCACCAAATCCTTTTTTTTTCATTCTCTGTCTTTCTCTGTCAGGCTGCATATTTGATGAAGACACTTTCTCAATAAAATGTCCAAAACACCAGGTAAGTGTCTGAGCCCGTTCTAGAACATAAAAGGAAGTCTTTGATCTTAGAAACATGCCTATTATGCCGTGTACATCAGTGGCCTTGCTGAAACATTTGCTGACCTCCCTAACAAAGGGAGTGAATGGAGATGTAAAGCACAGCCGCTCATCAGCTCCATCTCCAAGGGCAACAGACAAGTCTAGCAAGGAGCTCACCCTTATTGATGAACCATCTCTCCAGCGATAGTCATGCTTGCACAGTGGATGCTAATTAGATGCTCACTGATCTCGGCTTTCTGACACCTATTATCCCCCACAAGACTAAATTAGCATTAGTGATACTGTCAGATTTTTAGGGTTGAATGTGTCACCGAAAACGCTTCTTTTCTTTGAGGATGAACCAAATGAGCTTAAATCGTGCAGCAGTGACTCAAAATTGTAGTCAGATTTGAACGCTACATTCGCTTGCTACATGACTCCGATGTAAATCTAGGTGATTTGACTCCAGCTTCTGGTTATAAACTGCCTACAGGTTTCTGGCTTGCATTGCAGTCATAAGCGAGTACGGAGCAAGAGACTGTGCAGGGGTAGAGCGGTAGTTGACAACCAGTGAGAGAAAACCTGGCAACAGATCAAAATATCCTCCCATCTCCTTTCTCGTCCTACGTCAAAGGACAAAAAGGATGGGAGGGAGAGAGAGTGAGGAGTTCAGAACAAGCTGAAAGCACATTGACTCAGGGATCTAAAGGCTTTAGGTCTCAGCCATGCCAATTTGCTGTTTTAATGAAAGCAAGCAGTACATATTCCACCCCCATGCAGGTCTCCCAGGAAATGTTTTCTTTTTTTTTCCTTTCTTTTTCTCTGTGCCTACACATGCACAGACTCTTTTTCTAGAGTGGGGGCTTTCGTGGCAGCATGAGCAAGACCCTGGATTACTGCACCATCGGTTTAGACCGGGCCAAAAGCAGCAACAAAGGGAACCAAGAGCAGGGCTATGGCTCGCACCATTTCAAAGAGAATCAAGGGCTGTTCTTACATCATGGCTCGATACAGAGGGAGATAGATCTGGCTGTTAGCCAGAGGGATGAGTGGATGAGTGCAGAGAGGATGCAAGAGTGAGAAAAGCAGAGGCAGCGTTGGTGCAGGAGGTGGAAGGAGAAGAAATATTGTGCAAAAAATGCTCTGTGCCAGCACAATTAGGGGGCAGTCCTGCTGGGTGGTTGAGTAAAAGCTGGCCAGCTTCACTGGCCCACTTGGTGCAGCCTTCACATCAGCACAGTGGCTACTACCTCAGAATGGGCAATTAGAGAGCTCACACCAGGCTGCTGATGCAGAGCCAGACACACGCAGACACACACACATACACACTACAGTCTCTTGCCCTCTCTTAGGAACACTACACAGTGTGTACTATAAATATGCCTTATGAATTAATAAATTCGATGGGTTGAAATGCATTACTGTAGTGCTTTTTTCTTCGGTTGCATATTTTGATTCTATTTGTCCGTTCTGTTTGCCAGGATATGTAAAAGGGGAGACTTTTAGCCAGCATGGACATACGTCTACCTGCGCAACCGAACTCAAACCGAAACTGGCTTCGACTGAAGCACAAAGGTACTGTAGCAATACTGACCTGAGAACAGATCATCTCTGCATTCACCAACAAGGCCCTGAGGCACCCCCCCCCCCCTTACAAAATGCCCCTGCCCCCAACCATTCTGCCTTCAGCCTGGGCAGCTCCTTTATGGGGAAGAAAAAAAAAAAAAAACAGGAGCCACTGGTCAAAAAAACCCTGAATGTGCCACTCATCCGTTTGATTCCTTTTTTTTCCTCCCCAATCTTTTTCCTGGAAGGGATGTTATCAGTCGGGGACACCTGGAGGCAGATTTGGCTGGCGGCCCTCTCTAGCGGCCCGAGCCCTGCCACCGTTTGGCACAGACGCATGCCTGGTGATTTTGAAAGGCATTCAGTTTCGAAGATGTCATGCATCAAACACCCACTGGATGTAATTCAATATCTGCTTAAGTGTTATTTTAAAAAAAGAAATGTACATGGTGTGCTATACAGGTCTAAATATTCTGAAAAAGTCAAAATATTATTTTAATATAATGCTCTTCCAAGATGTATTTTGATGTGCGTTTGCAAACACATGGCACCACTTAGACGGCGCTGATATCTGTCCAAATACGTGTTCTCGAAAACCAATGCAGCAGTATGTACAGGTCTGCACCTTAAACAATTTTAAGGGCCTTTCTTTCTTTACTGAAGACTGTTTCGTTTTTAACATTGAAGTGAAAGAACCGCACCCGAAAATGAAACCGGAGAAAACTAAAAGAACCTGCAACGATGCGCTTTATGTTCACCACTACGCTGTATGTGACAAACACGATATTGTAGGCTATGTTACTTTCTCCACATTCAGCCCGTTACAGTATTACACACACACACACACACACACACACACATGATTAAGTTCCTCTTACAATGATTAATTCGAAGTAATTGTGTATATAAGTACTTGCTGCTGTTTAAATGTAAGATGTGATGTACTATTATAATGGTGTATAGTATTTCTTAGAGATGTTTATTTTCTATAAAACAAAATATGTTATTGCCTTTAAAATGTTATTAAAAACAATGAATTCAAATGCCTTTTTTCAGAATTGTATTTGTCCACGTTACCCATAGGATTTATTGCGATGTTTTGATGTTTTAAGAGATGTTTGGAATGTTATTTGTATTGCTGCCATCAAATACACTGGATTTGTGAACATCCRCAGGTGTCTTTGCCGTTGAGATACTTGAGAAACTTGTGGTTTATATTCTCTTCTTGTGCTATTGTTATGTTGAAACAAAGCAATCCATAGCCATCATCCTCCGAAGAAATCTCAAAATTCTTTCGAATGTCAAACACTACCTTTTTTTTGTCTGCAAGAGCAAAAACTTCTTTTTTTCTTCCCTGGACCACCTAGAGGGCCGGTTTAGAAGAGCTACTTTTTTCGGTTAAAACACATTTATACATACAAGGAGTATTAAAAAAAAAAAAGTTGAAAAAAATTCTAGCTAGCAAGCAGGGGGTAATACCATAGACATTCTGTGATATACTTGAAACAATTGTATTTGTTTAGAATAGTTAGAGAGAGTTATAAACAAKCTCACCTCCACATTCCAGAACACATTGAAGACACACTATGTACTTACTCAGCTAGTTAGCGAGCAACATCAAGCTGAACCTTTGTTACAAGGCGGCACAGTGGTCGTCCAGGATGTACGCTGCCTTTGTAACCTGACGTATTGGAGCTGTGTAGAGATGAGGAGGTAAGATAGTCGAACAGGCTAAGATTAAAGTGCTCCTACATCGGCCTCTAAGTAGAGAAAGCAGGATTGAATCCCACAGGCATCATTTACAGCAGATGCCAATTAACATCAAATCATGTTTTAACATAAACATTAATAAAATGCAAGTGATAAAGGGTGAATTAACTTTCAAACGTCATAAACAGGCTGCACGGTGGCATCTATMGCCTAGCACCTCCAACCGGGTGCATGGCTTGGTTTTGGGGTTTCCTCCCACAGTCCAACAACATGCATTTCCCAAATAGAGTGTGTCTGTATGCACTACAAGGGATTGGCCACCCATTCAGGGTGTACCCTGTCTCRTGTCTCAAACCACGTTGTATAATTCTCTGTGCATTTTGGTAACTTCTGAAAATATTGTACATTTTTATAATTTAAAAAAATATATATTATTTTCACTCGGTGGCTTGGTGCTCAACACTGTGGCCTTCCACCTCCAGGGTCAGGGTTTGATTCCCACCTCAGGTCATCTATACTTGGCGGGTTTTTTTAGCTACTCCAGTTTTCTCCCATAGTCCAAAGGAGTGCAGATTAGGCTAACTGATGCTTCCAAATTGCCTGTAGTATGTGAATGTGTGTGTCTTGCAATTGAATGAATTGACACCACGTCCAGGGTGTACCCCCAAATCTCCTGGGACAAACTCCAGGCCATCCGCGACCCTGYGCAAAGGATAAAGCGGTATAGTGTGTACGCTCACTCATTGAGAAATCTTTCTTGTCTTTAGGTCACAGGCAGATGCAACACTGCGTATCGTACTGTGTATGGATATGCATGTGACAAACAGAATTTGAATTCGATTTGAAAAGATGAATGATTGAACAGGACCACCAAGAGATCATACATAAGTTACAAAACGTCTTTTATTTACATTCTCAAGAAGAAATCAAAAGAGCCRACAATCGGACAGACTGGTCAAACATTTGTGTTGAGATTTCGACTATGAACACTACACACTGATTAGCATACAGGTCATGAGTCTGCCATTTAAATACAACCTCTGAAACTCGACTGTAAATTCAACAGAGTATACGAAACATTACAGTGGATGGAACTAGAATGCAGAAGGGTCTCTCGCTCTCTCTCTCTCAAAGATCTGACTTATTTAAAAGATCCTGGGATAAAAGGTAAGAATGATGGTGAACTGTGTCAGAACAGAATGGCTCAGATACTTTAGTTCACGGTGTTTCTCCATCCAAAAACTGTTGAGGAGCTGTGTGCTTCGAACAGTAACCATCACCTCTCTCAGTAGTGCAAACAGACCAGCCTCTTCAAGAATGAGCTTCTTGTTCCACTCGTCTGGGACTAGGTCAGGTTCACTGCTCTTTAAGTGAACCGCTAAAGCGGTCCCATTTTTACAGCCACAAGCGATTCAACCCCAATGTTCGGTTTCTGCTCTAGTACTGTATTCTAATGAAAAATCCAAGTTGTCCCCGCTTCTCGGTTCCTAGAAAATACTGCTCACCCACATCGTCAGACAAAATTATAAATACACATCTTTAAAAATATATACAAAGGAAACGCTACAAGAAAAGAACCTTGTAAAGCCGTATACGCTCTTAAACCATAAAGAAGTCAGCCCCAGTAAGGGTAGTGCAGAGTAGAAAGGTTGGTGCAGATGTAATGAAAAGGAAATGTCATCACACTCATTATGTCCCCTCACGTCTAGCTCGCTTGCACACAGGTTAAGCCTCGATTTCCAGGCAGYGGAGTCACCTGGCCATGCCGTACTAATCCAGTACTCCAGTACTCTGCARGCAAAAACGAGTGTCTGAGATACTGCTGCTGCTTTAGAACGAAACATGCACACACATGTACATGCCTACGATATTATAACAGCAAACACAAGAACTGTTCGATGTGCAAGGCCTGTGTGCAACGATTTGTGTCCWATCACTGAGTAAAGCCACCTCATTTCCAAAGCTGCTGAATAAAATGCCATCTAGTGGGCAAAGCACCTTGTTACAGGACAGCCCAGAAAGCATCTGTACGTACTGTATATGAAATATTACTTTAAAGGCGTAGTAAGTAATTTTAAGAGAAATTAACTAAACAGGAGTTGTTTCGTGTCCAAAACCACACACCGAAAAAAAAAAACATGCATAGGATAAAAAGCCTGAATTCTACTGTGATAAAGCAGCGTTCAGGATTGCCAGGTAAGGAGAAATAACGAAATTGTCATTTATTGAATGATTYCATTCAATTCAACATTAGGGTTCTTACTTATTTATTTTTTTCTCTTTTTTTCACAGACCTGGGACACCACATAGACCGGAGCTTCGACTCAGAGCTGATGTTTACTCCACAGCTGCCTAAAAACCTGAAGAAAACTTTGCCGAATCCCACGAGAGAAAAACAAAGCAAAAAAAAATAATAATAATAATCTGTATTTAAAATTACTGACCGCACCTTTAAGTAAGATGTATAAAATGTTAACCATACGAATATCAGAATTTTGTCAGGACGAACAAATTAAATTATTAATTTATTTAAATAATAGTTAGAAGGAAAAATGAGACAGAACCAGGAAAAGAAAAAAAAAACCCTGACAAACTAAAATTAACTGGTTAATTGATAACGAATGAAGCCTGTAGCCAGAAAATGTGGCACTGAACATTTGCGATATTGTGTTAGTGCAGGAAGGTGGGATTGGGATTGAAAGTCTTTTGCTTTGTCTCTAAGTGGAGGCGACCGTGGTCCCGCTGCCCAGTTTGATGATCATCTGCTGGCAGTCATGGAGCGTGCGCTTGTCCCCGAGCTTCTCAAGAGTGCGTGCGGCGTCTGCCAACATCCCCACCCTCTGGCCCGGGGCCGACAGGAACGACGGCGGGAGATACCAACACGCCAACATGGCCGCCTCTGCCTGTTCGCGCTGGCCTGGCCGTGTCTCGCACTCCTCTGCATGCACACACACACACACACACACACACACACACACACATATTGACATAAGACATTGAGCAGATTCTTAATATTAAACGTTGAACATCTACACATCTGATGATTACCGCAACACACATGCAGACCCATGCATGAAAACTTTTCCTCAGAAAAAGAAATCATTTCCTCACTCTAACAAAGACTTGGCATGTTCTTAGCATATTCTTTACTAAGAATGTTCAGTTGCTCAAAGCCATCATTGTACCTTCCTACCTGCACAAAGAATCTGTTGACCTACTTCTAATGGAAACCTAATGGGCGATGTTAGGAAAGCAGTCATGTGGGAAAGTGTTAAGTAAGATTAAAAAACTAAATTTGCTTACTCTAATAAAACTACATAAAACAGTACTGATTAGGCTTTGGAATTCTAACACCTGGTAGATTATAATGCCAGTCGGTGTGAATTTATGATCTAGTCACGTATTGAATCCGTCAGCCATCTGCTCTAGAGAAGTCTTTCAGGAGCGAGTCCAGTAATTGGTTTTCTCTTTGTTTCTCAGGACTGATAAACATTTGCATGCGTGGACTAAGCAGGACCAGATAACCACGCAGACACACTCACACACCTCTTTATCTGAATATTTGCAAATAAGGATGCAAATACATCTACCCACACACACACACACACACACACMCACCCACACAATGACTGAGTCCTCACCGATTTTGCCTCCAGGTGTGGCACGCCGGCGCAGACTGCGGTCCAGGAGCTGGTGTGTGCGTGTTGGACTTGCTCCTGCCATCAGCCTGGCAGTGGCTTCATGCAGAAACAACTGGAGAGAGAGAGAGAGAGAGAGAGTCTTAACAAGCTGGCAGACAGCACACCCATGGGGGTTAATCCTTCCTTTAGAAGCTGACATGTTTTCTTCCTCTCTTCCTCTCTCTATGCTCTCATATGCTTTCATCTTCTATCTAGCACACACACACACACACACACACACACACACCCACCCACTCTCTCACTCTCGTTCTCTCTGCCCTTTGCTCTGCTACAGTTCTCATTAGCGTGGAGTAATAAAATGAAAAATTGTTATATTACAATATTACATGGAACACAATACCTCGCTGTGATGCTCATTCTGTCCGGTTTTGTGATCGTAAATTAAATATACTGTATAAAAAGTTTAGGAATACGCTATGTAGCTGCACACAGGTCAGTCGTGTAAAAATAGTCATCAGCTCCCTTTTACAGATAAGATGAGCCTCAGTATAGAAAGTCTCTGCTCGTTTTCCCTTCGATTGCTTCTGGTTTCTATAGCAGCGGTAATGCTCAAATAACACTTTAATTAAATTCAATCGTCTAGTAGCTCGAATTTTATAAGTAAAAATGAAGGGACGCATGCTGCTCATGTTGCATCACGGTGCATGTAACAGATGAGCACTCACACTTATACATTCATACCCTGTTAATTATTTCCAAAATAATAAACCTGACTAAAATGAATATAACCAGGAAAAAGTTAGCAAAAGCTCAGGAAGACAAATTGTGCCACGCGAGTACTATTTTGGACCAGAATGCTGATGTAGAACTTCACTTCTCACACAAGCTACTGTGGGTAAAAACAGCTCCCCAGCACTCAGCGATTTTCAGAGCAGTGGCCTATTTCAGCACTACGCATGAGGAAAATACCAGCGTGGCGGCATGAGAGCGTCTAAAATCACTAGATCTAAACCCAGATCAAGAGCTGGAACCCACTCCAACCGTGTCCAGCTGTGGCCACATGCCACCTCTCTGCACCCTTCATCAGCAGAGGAACAGCATGCAGATCTACGTGTGCGTAAGTTCTAAGTGTACGTGCGAGTCTTACCCGTCGCATGGCGGGTCTGAAGCTGTGGGCGAGTTTGCGCAGAGAGCTCAGGTCCTGCTGGAAGCCCTGCAGCTCGGCAGGAGAAGCGGCAGAAGCCGAGCTCTGCTGAGGGGAAGCAGGAGAACAAAACTGCTGCTCTCGCCACAGACTCGTGCGGGTCACCAGGAGCAGATCACACAGTAACAACTGCACCAACTACAGGTATAAAGACAGACAAGAGAAGCAATAAAAAAAAATTATTTTAAAAAAAAGTGTGAATAAACAATGTTTTTGTGGATTATTGGAAAGCAATATGGAAATAATGTCTAGAAGAAGCATTTTGGTTTTTCAAGCTAAATAGTTTTTCAACGCTGTTATAGTTATAAGCCTAATTAAGTGATACTTGATCCAAACCTCAATAACATCAATTATAAATATATATTTTTTATTTATATTTCAACGCAGTTTAAATAGTTTCATGCAGTTTAAATCTCTGCATGATGGTATGCATTGTGCTGCTGCCACACGATTGGCCGATTGGATAATAGCATGAATGTGCATGGATGGTGTTCCTATTAAATTGAGTGTCTATCCGCTCTTAAGTCATAAATCAACAAAAGTTCATAACCGTTTTATACTTGAAGCTTAGACTGTTAAAAACGTAACACACATGATATCGTATAACAAGTTCAGACATCCACAGATACAGTAACTACACAAGTACGCAACGCAGACGTGGCAAACTCAGGTCAGACTGTGAATCATAATATGCTTCTGTCACGGTTCCCCCCTCCTGCACAGCGACTCGGCTCTGTGTTGCACTGCAGGAACATTGCACACTGTTCAGTCACATGCAATGCAACTACAATGCACCACAGCTCCGGCCAAGGCAGGATGAGTTCACATCCATCTCGAACAAATGTCTTCAATGCGCAGATAGAGTGAAATATAAGTTTCCCTTGATTTTCACCCCGTCAGGTATCCACGAGCCCAGCTATTGTGTGCATGTGTGTGTGTGCGCGCGCACACATGTGCTGCCGTACCTTGTCTAAAGTGCTGCTGCTGCAGTGTGGCCCCAGGTTGAGGCTGTCTCTGAACAGGCTGCTGGCTTTCTCACAGTAGCTCAGGCTCAGCTGTCTGTTCTCTGGTTTGGCCAGCAGGGCGCGCACTGCTTTAAACATATTCAAACAGGCTTTGGGGAGTGAACTCCTGTTTAAAAAAAAAAAAAAACCACACACACACACAGTCAGTGCAGATATACGGTTCACTTCAAATGACAGATAAATGGCTGAATGATAAAGTGATGATTTTAAATTAGAATTAAAAAACTTTGATGATGATKATTTGGTCACATGACCTCCCAGTCTATACAGCAGGGTTGAGCTGCCAAAGGCTAATCTTAATAAACTTTCCAATCCCGTAACAGTCATGGCTGCTCTGAATTGAAATACAAAATCATCATCATCATCATATAACTAGTAACAAACATTCCACAAAATACCATCGAAATTGAAATGGATACCAAGTAAGTCATTCATTAATAAAACACTGTAACTGACACAACACCCTGACTATTTCCCTACAACCGCACTATGAACACAGTGTTTTATCCCGTACATAATCAGGCACTGGTTGAGTTGACCCACCATCCGTCATGTTTGTTTTGATACAAAGTCATGCTTGATGATCTTTTACATTTTCGACTTTGCTTAGAATACTTGCCCTAGATTTAAGTTATTTTTCAAATGCTAAATTTAGCCTTCATTTAGACTAAAAAGTGTCAATCGATGAAATCGGGCATTAACCGAGTAACGAGGGCAAAATCTGCTGATCCTTAAATGAATTATCAAAAATTATATAAAAAGCCAGCATGATTAGATTAAGATTTTCTCKCCATTGTTATTTGGTAGAGACGTGAATCAGAGAGACGGACAGATTATATTTTTGGGAACTGCAATATTGTATTCGATTTGATTCAAAGTTTACCGTCCGGGTTATTTATTTATTTAAATGCCTACATTTCTTACATTTTTGTGAAGTATTAAAAACTATTTTAATATAGGTATAAAGCACTGAATTGTACAGCCTCTGTGGCTGATTATTTAAATATCATGTCTCATAAAAAAAATAAAATAAAAGTGATTATCTTTTCCCTGCTCACACTCCAGTCCAGTAGATGGCAGTAAAGCACCAACCACTCATAAACTCAAAAGAGAAAAATACAAGCAGTTTGTGTTTTTTAGAARATTTTTGGGAACTCTATCAAATTTAGTCTCTTGAACTTTTGCAAGTTTACCTAAATAATTTTAAAAACCTAAATGTATTGCGCAACTGGATAAATGTGTGCRTGTGAGATACTTACTCATCAGACTGAAGACTGCGTGGAAGGTGTTCTACAGCTGGATACAACCTCTCTGCCGCTACGTCATCTCCCTGAAGCCAGTTAATTATCACCACAGCCAGGGACGACCACCATTTTGAATGAGGGTCACATCCTAGATGCCACAGACAATCAAATACAGACACAAACACTCCGGTCAACCAGCCTGATTAACACGCCGCTGAAATCTTCCCATGGAAACGACTGACGTGTGGACACTCACCGGTCACTGTGGCCATGTTGGAGCCGATGGCGAAGGCCTGTGTGGTAGCTCCTGCAGCGTCGGAGGCGCTGTTCAGCAGCTGCAGGTACTCCAGGGCATCCGAGTACTCTCTGTGGGACAACATACACACAGTTGAAACAGCATCCATACCACACTTTTTTCTAAACCTTTCCGAGCCTAGCCAAGCATTACGAAAAATCCAAAACAGTGTTCTGAAAGACTGCGGATAAAACTGAGGCGAGGAGTGCGGAGAGTGAGGAGTGACTCACCCTTGGCCCTCGTTGGGGCTTTTGTCTCCGTGTGGCTGAGCGACGCAGTACAGAGCCTTCTCCAGTAGGTGCTCTCTGAAAGCCTGAGTCACCTGAGCCAGAGGATCCACTGAACCCGAACACACACAATAGAAACTGGAGCGTGAGCACTTTATATGTGCGCAGTTCAGAAAACACTGATGTAATGCTGCCTTTTGATTTTCTTTCGAAAATATTTTGAAATATAAAGGGCTCACCTGTGTTTCCAGCCTGGCTATAGATGCTCTCTTTAGGGATGCTGCGTACAGACCAGTCACCGTCCACAAAGAAGCGATGACCCAGAGGGTGGCAGAGCCACTGCATGGCGGGAGGAACGCTGCCGCTGGGGGACAGACAAGCCTGCCGAGCTCGACTCAGAAAGCCACGCTAGAGAGAGGGAGAAAAGGAGAAATGGTCCGTCKTCAGAAACGAGGAAAGAGAAGGTCAATGGTCATAGCATGTGAATGTCCCTTAGGCTGTGTACACGGACACCCAACGCACTATTTGCATGCACCCTCAACTTTGCAGCCTGTTGAAAATCTGTTTACATACATGATATACAGTACTAACTAATTGCATGCACGTGCATGGAAGCACGTCTAGTCTCAACGTCCTGTCGATGCACCCAAGTAACCCCAGTCACTGCAGAGCATCAAGGGGTTTGTTTTAAACTCTTGGTTAATTCGGATTGAGATTTTGCTGCAAGTATTCTGATAAACAAGCCTAGTAATAAGTATTATCCATATTCTATTAAATATCACATCCATCATGTTTAAYACCTTAAAGTCCCTGGATKCCCAAGTGGCTTTAGATCTACATCCCCATCTCTCGGAATTGAGCACRATTCCCTGCGTGTTTCACTGCGGACTGCTACCGAATAATCCATGCTAGTTATTAAACAATATTCGTTTAGAAGAACAACTGAATAATAAGTCGTGTGTAGAGAGGTTAATTATATGGAAATGTCATTAAGGTTATTTAATCCTAATGTTTCTATTATGCATTTTTAATTAATCTAGTTATTAATGGATGATTAGTCTGTGATAATGCAGACACAAAAGGACAGACAAAGAGGGAGTCAGACTGTAAGAGAGATCGAGATGACAGAAGGAGAGCGAGAGAGAGAGAGAGAGAGAGAGAGAGAGAGAGAGACGGACAGGTGTACGGGGAAAAATGTCGAAAAAGTCAGATCTATAGAGAGGGACAGATTTTGTGCACTCTTTCAGGGTGA
>QMIH01001017.1:58190-106979 GCA_003987875.1 Clarias batrachus
GCGTCACGGCTGCTCTTGCGTGCGTCCTCCTGTAGGGGGCGATCGACACGCAGGGCACCGGCCCTGCACGCCAGCCAGCGGCCCACCCACAGCCTCTGCAGCCACAGGCGCAGGGTGGACCAGAGCACGGCGCACACCAAGTCCAGCTGAGAGGTGGGCAGAGGACGCCCAAGTGCCTTCAGACACGTCCAGAGATTCTGAGAGGCCTGGGCGAAGTCTCCCTGCATGAAAAGGAYGAGAAGAAAAACTCATCTAGGTAACTGACTCACAGGTATGTTCATAGCTTTAATTCATTCATTTTTAATGTGTGGCTCACTCTGGCAAGGTCGAGGTCAGCCTGTTTGCGGTGCCTCCAGAACAAGACGGAGGATTCAGAGTGGGGTCTAGTGATGGGCTCTCCGTACACCAACAGCTTGATCAGAACACCAGCTACCAGAACGCCATTAAGCAGCCATACCAACAGAGTGGGCAGCATCCAGTCCATCCAGCCCCACGAATCAGCTGCAGAATACACACTCCGTAAGTCCTCACAGTGTATGTCAAAGTGTACGAGCCCAATATCCAGTCTAGTAGATGTACATATTAAAACAGTAAACGAATGAGACCACAATGATTTCAGAATTCATCCTGAACGTTTCGGCGGAAAGCACCTGCGTTATCAAATCCCAGCATGGTCCTGCCAGTTCCCGAGTGGCCYGGAGGGGCAGCTTCTCCAGCTTTACTTTGGCTCCCACACACCAGAGACGCCAGCGGGTTGAAGGAGAGGAACAGGAGGGTGAAGGCACACAAAGCCATCCGGGAGCGGTCCAGCATCCCTCCCGCTGCCTTCTCAGCACTGGACATGGGCTGTGAAAGAAGCAGAGAGAAAAACTAAATAAATATCCTTTTCGGCACCAGTACAATCTGAGAGCTGGGACAGGATCACTATCTAACAATGATTTATACTTTATTATTAAAAACCAAAAAGATCCCACTTTTAGATGGGGAACAAGACCAGGACAAACCTTGCAGTCCTCTCCCATGGGACTGTCAGGCTCCGAGTCGCTGCTGCAGTGCGAGAAGGAGCCGCTTGGTTCTGGGGAGCCGGCGTCGGAGGCTGGAGGAGTGGGAAGTTCGGCCTTCACGTCCACCTCCATGGCAACCAGGTCCTTCAGAGACTCTGCACACAAATACAAGAACAACAGGCTAAAGTGGAGAACCAAACTTTTTATTTTTTCCCCTTGCTGAATAAACTTTCTTCAAATCGAGGTCCGAATTTCCCATTTGTGTTAGGAATAAATATGCTGTATGCAGTCATTTTAAATCTATATATATATATTTAAAAAAAGCAATTTTACATTTCCTTATCACTTCAGTAATACAAAGTTATTTTACAAACAATGTTAACCTAATCCTTAGTGTATTTTTTGTATCTGGTGTTTTATCTCATAGTGGCGCTTCACATTACTGCTTTTTCTCATCACCACGGTTTCGGAACAAGCGAGATGAACTGGTTTCAAATTTCCAACAGGAAGAATAAACATATATTGATCAAAATACATTATAGTTTCATGGGCCAGCCTTATGTAGCCACTAAAAGGACGCTTTTACTTTGAAAGCATCACTGAAGTACACGCATGTTACGCYGACGGACTCACTGTTCTTTTGGTTGGCCATCTTGAGAGCCATGTTCTCCTGCTTCAGCTTCTGGTTGGACTGCTGCAGGTAGCGGATGTAGTCGATGGCTTTCTTCAGCACTGCGGATTTATTCAGCTGGAACACAAGTAGGAAGATTTGTTCGCCTACTGAAGCCCGAAGGCATTTTATATATATATATATATTATACACAGACAGAGAAGAAGCCAGTAGAAGGCAGACCTTAGCCTCGGTGCCGGCCACCAGGTCTTTGAGCTCTAGGATCTTGTCGTTGATGGAGGAGCGGTAGCGCTTCTCAATGGCGTTGTGTGCGGTACGCTTCTCGCCTTTCTGGATCTGCATACCTGGCTTGCCACTGATGGCTATACGGTTGATTGGCAGCTTCTCGGTATCCACCATGACTGGAACCGTGGTCAGGATGGTCCTGCCGTTCATCAGGGCCTGAGAGAGAAGATAAAAACAAAACAAATGCATGCTATATGAGAATGTAAGGCAGTAAAACAGAGTCAGGCACACTATGGTGAAATTCTATAACGCATCATTAACTCATTCGTATCATGTTTTCATACATTATAGTTCTATAAAATTGGATATTATTATAAAAAGGCATTAAACTTTACAGCATGACTTATTACAATGCACTATGCAATGATCACATGTCTCATAATTGCAGTAGATAACAAAAGACACTCTTAGACTGTTATTCATACTGTAGTTTTATTGCTATAGTTACAGTAAGTGCRGCAAAGTTAACTTTATTATTGTTATTATCTACTAAGGCCTGTAAGTAATCCGAAACAGGTGTAAACATGATTTAAAATATTGTTTCATTGCAATAAGTGTAGTAGATGTTAAACTGGGTGGAGGATCAGGAGCGCTACCTGCAGTGAAGTACTCTGCATCGGAGCTGTGGATGTAGCCAGAGTCGTGATACATGGAGATGCTACTGTAGTTACCATGGACACGTCCGGCTTCAGCGTGGTAAGGAGGAGAGACTCTGCCTTGATGAACTGAGGCTGCAACAGGACCTACATCACACAAACACACTCTGTATTAAAAATCAAATGGTGGAAWGGAAAACTCAGGAAATGTCCCAGGACGCACACGTATCCACACTTACAGGAACCTGCTGGACGTGAGTCTGCGCTGGGGGACTGGAGGACGTGGTAATGATGGGAGATGTGGGCAGACTTTGGACTTGAGCCTGGATGGCCACTGGCTGAACGGTCTGTGGAGAGGTGGGGACRCTGGGCACGGGCTGGGACGAGCCCTGCTGTGGAATTACTGCAAATTCAAATCAGATGGCAGAAAGACTTATGAGCATTAAGGCAATTGCATGCAGTTGTACTGTCAGTAGATCACCATTTACTTCAATGCCTCTAATTATGAACTTGTAGAGKGATGCATATTTATTCTTAATGATAAATAGTAGCATTGCCTGTGAACAGCAGTTTTACCCCCTAATAAAAGTACTCACGTTTAAAGATTTAAGAGAGACTGGTTAATTAACTTCATGTAATTTCAGATATTTCTTTATTTAACTGCTATTCTGCACCATCATGTTTGGTCTAWAGCAATTACCGTGATTAAACTGCAATAAAACCTAAACTCCAGCTAGCACTGGATCTCTACCATTACCACTASCATGGGGCTTTTAATGAGACCTGCAAGCTAATGAATAGRAGCGAGCTTTGKGGAAAAACCCTTAACAGATACGAGGTCTCAAGTTTAATGCTCGGTATAGTCTTTAATTCCATCGGTGCAAACGAACAAAAGGGATCAGTAATCGCTCTGCTTTCCAAGTATATGACTAAATTACCTCATGACTTATAACCAAGCTCAGTAGATAATTAATACGGTGAAGTCACTATTAAACATAATCTCCTGATAAAATATGGTGTAGTTTCTCTTTGAGGAAAAGTAGGCCACAGTTCAAATGCATTACTACAATAATCAAAGCAAATTTACTGCTGGCATCTTTCATATCACGATCATAAAAATCAAACTGAGCCCTGTGTGTGTTACTGGATGACACAATACATGCACCTAACGTAATATTTACTTGCGACACAGTCATATCACCTGCAAGGATGAGTCATACCGTGCTCAAGCGACGTGTCTGTCTACCTGTGTACCTTGACCTGTTCTCTGATTTTTATACTACTCTTCCATAGCAAGACTGAACTTGACCTGCTTATTAACAGACTCAGACAAATACACAGAGGGCAATACACACTGATGGACTGAGAGCTTAACATTGTGGTTTGATAACAATATGAGCCACTCAACCTGGCCTGCCCCCCCTAACAATATCTTGTTTCACGGGTGTGACATATCAGGACAAGCTGCTTCCTACTGAATTGTTGTTGCAGGCTTAACAACAATTCAATGTCAATTCAGTGATTGGCAGAAGTACCAGTTATAGCAGATTTACTGGAGACGCAACAACTGCTTCAGAACAGGAAATATAAATATATAAACGATGTCCCAATCAATACTCTGAACACACTCATGGTAGGTGTTTTTTTTAACACTATGAATCAAGACAAACTGCGACATGTGAGAAAATTTCTCATGAATGAAGACAGAAGACGTCAAGCACGTACAGTGATGAGACTCCTGGCCGCAGTAAAACATTTGAATAACGCAAACGTTTTAAACAAGGCCGCAAGTCAGTGAATGATGATCCCGGCCCATAGCAGCTGTTCCTGCGAACATTCAGCGAGTGGAACGCCTGATTCTCAAAAATTGATGGATCATTTTTTTGTAGTCTGTGAGAACTGTACATAAAATCATGCACACACACACCATTTGCACATTACAGGAACTCAACAGGGAGTTCTAGACAAAACTCCCATACAGCCCTGACCTCACTTCCACGTTTGGGCCATTAAAGGAGTTCCTGGAAGGCCAAGACATAAAGCAGGGAGTCCAATCATGGCTCTGATATACTGACAAAACTTTCTACCCGTGTCCAAGCACTAGTGAAACGCTAGGATAAGYGCATTGGTGTAGCAGGGGATTATATCGAGAAATACGTTTTACTCTTATAASCATGTTCTGTTATTCTGCATATTCAAAAGTCCTGCACAATCAAGACTTGAAAACCCATTTTCAGCATTTGTTAGTAGTGATTTAATGTGCATTTGTTAGTACAGTAGTATTATTGTTTCCAACTATAAGGAAAAAGATCTTACAAATAACGCATTAATTCTAATCTAGCGTTTCTAATATATGAACTACGTGCATTTATTAAGTAATTATTATTACACCCACTGTCAAGTTGAACAGAAAAAAAAAACATACAGAATAGAAGAAAGGAAAAAGAGACAGGAAATAGAAATGAAAAACCTAGATGTTAAGCAACATTACAATCAAACATTATTAACTTTTTATCCAACTCCAACCAGAAAGCAAGAAACAAATAAGGGTGTCGAGATAAAAGGTAAGTATGTAATACACAAATGTTGTAATTCCTCATCAACTTCAATGCAAAACACAATGTCACGCAGAAATGTTACTTTTTTTWAATTAGTTTTTTTATTCTTACTAAAATGTATATAAAATAAGAGGGTCAAAAGTGGAAATCAATGTTTAAATGGAACAGTAAGGTTTTATAATCACCTCAAATTTTCTAAATAAGGTTTGTATTTGCTATGTGATGTAACTTGATCTAGCATGATAAAAGAAATAACCCAAGAAATTCTCCAACAATCTCAAGCTTTTTCTTAAATACAAATGAAGTTCCCATACCAGTGAATCCATTCTGGTTTGTATAGTTAGTCACAGGCTGCTGAGGGCTTGAGGAGAACGTGGGGGTCTGGGGAGTCTGGCTTGGTGGATGAAGCACAGGTTGAGCTGTCTGAACTTGAGGTTGGCTCGGGGTCACTGGCGTAGAGGTCACCTGGGTGGCGGGAGCCTGCTGAAAGTTTGAGGCATGGAAGGACTTGTCTGGGGTGGAGGAGTTGCGACTGAGAGGGGGACCCAGCAGAGCATCCAGATGTGGGCTGCTGCTTAGGATGGGCGACGTGGAAGACGATGTGGAGGAAGGTAGAGAAGTGGGAGGCAAGCTGGAAGAAGGCAGGGCTGAAAGGTCATGCGCTGGAGCTGGTGGTGGCGGTGGAAAGGAGGTGGGATCAAACAAGCCGCTGAACTCCATCTCTTGGCTGTGGATAAGCTGGAGCATGTCTAGAAGAGAGACGGAAAAAAAAAAAGAATGAGCTGATGGTTGTGGTTAAATGAGCACAAACACCTATAGCCATGCTCCAAAATCAAGTGGAAATCCTTCACAAGAGATGTAAACACAAATTAAATTGTACATGTCAACAAAAAATGCTACTAGCTTTATCAGGTCTCAAACTGAAAGTGTAAATTCTCTATAATCGGTTTTGAGTACAATTCCTGCGTGTACACAACCAGCGCTACTAGAAAATGCAACCAGTTAACTGATCACTAGGGCAGGTGATGTTGGTTTACAGGGCAAAGTGATGCTGCTAATAGCGCAAGAATTGATTTCACATTCAGGGCACAGAGACAGGCTGGCCAATCTCATTAACTTTTTTCAAGCTCCGGCACCATCAGACAAATACTCCAAGGCGGAATTAACGCAGAATTCCCAAGTGCCGTGGTATTTGAGGTTTCTTCCAAAACCGCTATGCTCTTAACGGTTTACTTACTGTACAGTCACATGAAAAATTTATTAAAGCTTGTTTTCATATTTTATATATGTCAAAGAAAGTGAATACATAATATTTTGTAAGACTACTCTCCTAATGCAATATGTAGTCAGGATTGTAGAGAGACAGCCAAGGTATCTGGAGGTTGGTTCTTAAATTTAGCGCTGAAGCTTTGGATCTATAGAAGCTAACAAKTYACAGAGTAAGCCTAAATCTCACACGCTGGTACAAAGGGAATCAAATAGCAATAATAAAAAAAAGACCTGTTTAATGGTTTATATGGTTACTGTCATTTAAAGAGCTGGCAGCCATAATAAAGTTTACACAATTTAGGTGAGATGATCTTGCAGTGTCTTCAGGTTCTCTTGTTGGATCCTGCGCTTGAATTAAAAGTGTGGAATTTAATATTTCACCAGTCCTGCAATGTTAGTTACTTTTTCCGATGTGTTCTCTAGTTTTCAACAATCTCACAAAAAAAAAAATCTAAAATGCCCCCTGCAGATAGTGTGCATTATGCCCTAAAATGGACTATTCCTGCATCAAACCCAGTGTTCCCAGGTTATGATCAAGATCCTTTGAGACTCTGACTAGGATAAAACTTTTACTGGAGATCAATAAATTAAAGAAACCTTTTGTCTAAGCGTAAAGATTTATAATGTGATGAGAAACCCCACATTGTACTTCCTGACCCATTATGTGATCCAGACGAATATTCATCCAAACAGCTTGTGTCTGCTGAAATCCTTTCGTTTAACTGGAAAATGCAATTGTATTCCCCATCGTCTGTCTGTCTCTACGAGTTATGTGTCAATAACTGGTTCCTCAGTTGAAAGAGGTGAAGGTGACACAGGGCACCTGGCCAAAGCTTAAATTGTCCCGTCTCTCCAGGTTGTTCGGGTTTAGGCTTACCTGGTGTATTGAGGTGCGGCGGACACAACAGGGAATAAATCTTATACTTATTTCATCAAAACCTAACAATTCAGACACTCTTCTTCTGAATCCAACAYTAAGCAAGTATGAGGCTCATGGAATATCTGTGGCCTAAATTCATACAATACCAGAGCAGCTTCATGTTGATTTGTATTCGCTTTTAAAATTACGTCCTTGTTAGAAACATCAGCCAAAACTAAATGCAACACATCCTGGCTGATTATGTGCTTTGGGAATAATAGGAGAAGATGCAGTATACAGTACAGTGTGTTTTATCAAAGGTTTACCTCTTTCGTCTGTTTATTATTGATGCAAAATATACGTGTACATTGTATGTCGTTCAAGACACAGGTCTGAGCACAGGCCTGACAGGAATATATACACGACTGTTTTGGATGAGGTGATCGCTCTCGACCAATCAGAGAGCGCGCGAGCGCAGCATTACAGTCACACGCGCGGGAGGGGTGAGTGCGCGCCGAGCTCTACTGACAACGGGTTACTATCGGACATTGGGTTATTCGCGGTTATCCAGCTTCGTTATGTGAAAAAAGCTAGCGTTTTAGCGAAAATGTATTAGGATACATGCTAAAAAAGCATACATATCCATCTTAACAGAGCAAAATACAAATCTTAAACGCGACATTATGTTTTAATGACAGACAGGCAAACTTAATTTCGTGTGGATTTAAAAATAAAACAGGAAAAATTCTGATTGGGATAAACGAAGCGTGAATTTGAATGTCTGTGTTGCAGAAATGATTGTGAGTGACCATGCTGGTTGGCCATCCTTACGCAGTAGGGGGAATGAACGGAAGTAACCTCTGGTGGCGTCACGCGCATAAGTTCGCGGGGGCGTGGCCACTACCTGTGCAACTTATAACTCAAACAATAGCTACACATGATCAATTTTTAATCAAGAAATATATATACATTTTAATCCCAAACGCTGATTGATTTAATAGTGCTTCAGAACTGTCACAAAGATACCCAGTGTGTACAGGTGTGTATGAGCATTATTATAGAACTGTAGACAGTAACGAGATGCTTATGCATAGGATTATTCTCCCTCATAACGCAAGTTAACTATATAATTAGATAAGAGCAAGTGAAATAATGACATAACTTTAATATGACAACAAATGCTGTTATAACTTTCCTCCAGTCTTATGTGCGTTTGTCTAACACGTGTGTTTTTCTACCTGAATATTTTGTCATAAACTCAATGCATTTTTATTATTTGTGTAATTAATCATTGTAAATTGTGAACAAGTAAGGCTAGGATAGGAAACTGACTCAAACAGCTCATCTTACCGTCAATATCGTTCAGCAGAGCTGTGTCGATATCACTTGGATCGTTCAGGGATAAGCTTGGATCCAAGCTATCCAATGACGGGTCGTCAAAAGACAAATTCATTTTTTCGCAGATTCGCTTCTCTCTTGAACAATTTTCAGATCCAAAGACGCAACGTTATTCCATATAAACTCGAAACTTCTTTCAAGTAGGACCCAACTCTATGTCCAGGTACATTTGTTTAAAACAGACTCTTCAAACTTCATTAAAAAATCCAACTTTGTTTCTAATCTGTCAACATCCTAACTGCTGCCATTCTCACTCTGGTGCACGAGACAAACTTGTCTAAACAGAGTTTAGTCGTTGTAGGCGCGTGCTAACGGGGCGAGCAAACCCCAGAGATACCGACATTTGATTGACTCCTCCTGCAACCAATCAAAGTACAGGTCTCTGTCTGTCTACGTCACGCTTCCCACGCTACATCTAAGCATGTGAACGCTATTGTAATGGGTTAAATTGCAAGGCTTTGTTTAAATTAATTTAATTAGCTATCTATGGTGCCATGAGTGTATGAAGGAAGTTTATTTTTTGATTATTTGTTTCAGTATTGATAAAAATGTCTAACCATGTCCTAATTATTAGGCAAACCGGGTGTTAAAATGGCCGTACAACATTAATTAAGGGAATKTATTATTTTTTACTAATGTGCACAATTATTATAGTTATTTTAGGTAGACATACATACTAAAAAAATGGACATAAAATGCATGACAATTTGCTTGTTTACAATACGTCTGACGGGTCTCCACGGCTTCGTGATGGCTGCAGTGGGTTTGTCTGACTCAGCCAATCAGTATGTTTGAGGGGAGGGCTTTTGGATATTCAAGCTTCTCCGATCTGCAGACTCGACTCCGCCTGTAGAACCAGAGTAACTAGCCAATGGTAGAGCAGACGTGGAGTGGGGTGATATGACGTCACGAATGTAGCTCCCGTGGTTACATCATGCTTTTTTCTCTTAAAATAATTAAGTTACTGCATACGGAAGGATTCATGATTTTATATAATAATAATAATAATAATAATAATGCACACATTAAACAGTAATAATCCATTGTGTTATTAATATAATGTATTTGAGTACTAGATGTTAGAAATTCTTTTTTTTTTTCCCTGACTTAGAGAAAAATAATTTAATTAATTCGTGCTGTGCATTATGAGGAATATTTGATGTGTCTAAACAAAGCACTTAAAARCAAAAACATGGGTGAAATAAGGTGAAGTGGGTCAATGACCGAAAGTAACACAGACATCAGACATTAGAGTTTATTCTCAAAGCTGCACTCCTATTGTGTAGACACTTAGAGCGCCTCCATTAGTCTCCACGGTGAATTAACACACATTATAGTGGGGGAGCAAAAAACATTAAAGCAGTTCTTCATTTACACTATGTTTTACCAGCAGCACAGAGTCTACTCTTAAGACCTGGTCTAAACATAGTGTTTTGTCATAATTTATACATTATATGATTTTGTTTATTCGTAGTTTAATCTCGACTTCATGCACAAGTTCAGTTTTCAGTAAATCGTATTAAATATATTTAGCAATCTAATTATGAGTGGATTAGGGGTTAGCACTGTCACATTGCACCTCCAGGGTTCAGGTTTGGTTCCCACCTCAGATCTACATGCATGGACTTTTCATGTTCTCTCAGTGGTTGGTGGGTTTCCTCCCACAGTCCAAATACATGCAGATTAGGCTAATTGGCGTTCCCAAATTGCCTATAATGTGTGAAACAGGTATGTGCCATGTGATGATTGGTCCATGTCCAGGGCATACCACGCCTTGTGCCCCAAGTCTCCAGGGATAGGCTCCAGGCCCATTGTGACACGTATACAGGATAAAGCGTTATGGATGATGAGTAAATGAGTAATCAAATGTTAATTTGTAGTTACCAAAAAAGAGAGAGGGAGAGAGAGAAAATTGGTTTCTTGTCAGTTGCCATATAAACTGTGGCTGTTTAAAACCATAGTAGTTTTAAGAGTTTCAAGAATAGTACTGATATTAACTAAAATAACCAAAACAATATGAAATGATTCAATCAGTCAATAGATAGATATACAGATAGAAAGGTTATTTATTTTTATCTATTTAATGTCCAACATGTCAAAAATATTTCAGTTTAATTGGGAAATGTAATTATTTTTTAATAAACCTTGGAAGAAAACCTATGAATGTAGGGTGAGCAGGCAAACTCCATGAACAAATAACAGAGCTCAAATTCAAAGTCCCTAAACCTGGATGTTAGAGGCAACAGGACTAACCCCTAAACCACTAAAATCTATTATTTAGGGAAGAAAAAAAATCTATGATATTTACAAAACATATGTTCCTATCACGGTCCAGCTGAAATCCTGATTTGGAACATATGTTTTGTAAATATCATTGATTAGTTCACCCCCCCCCCCCAAAATAATTTATACTTACATTAATTATTTTCTATCAAAAGCGTGATATTAATAAGTTCTCCTGGTCTTTCATGATTTCAGTTGAAAGAAAAGCCAAAGACAGTGAGCTAGTGATTTAGTGATTTAAAGATTATTTGTCACATGTACCTCACAGTACATACAATGAACACATTTACAATTCAGCCTTTAAAACTGTAATGTTGCATAACTTGAAGTGTACAGGTATTTTTATGGATTAAAGTAAAAGTGCTGCGAAAAAGTATTCATCTCCTTTCTGATTTTTGCATTTTATTTGMATATTTGTCAAAATAAAACAGTTCAGATCATCAAAAAAATCTATATTAAACAACGATAACCTGAGTAAAWACAAAGTGCAGTTTAATTGATGATTTCATTTATTAACGGGGTGGAAAATACTGTCCAAACCTACCTGGCGCTATGTGAAAAAGTAATTGCCTGTAAACCTAATAACTGGTTGTACCCAACAACTTGGCTGCAATCAAGCGTTTGCGATAACTGGCAATGAGCCTTTCACATTGCTCTGGATAAATTTTGGCCCACTGTTCTTTGTGTACTTTCTGGTCAGCAGTGCCTTTTGCATTGGAGCTTTCCCATTTTTGCCCAGTCTCATTCTTATTGTTAACATTGACCTAGGCAAGTAGGGCTTGTAGTTCTTTAGATATTGTTCTGGATTCTTGTATGAGCTCCTGGATGAGTCGTCTCTGTGCTCTTGGAGTAATGTTAGTAGGCTGGCCACTTCTGGCAAGGTTCCGGAAAGGTTCACACAGGTCTGGACAGCCTTTTTTCCTTAATAAATGAAATCATCATTTAAACTGCATTTTATATTTACTCTGATTGTCACTGTGTAATATTACAATTTGCTTGATGATCTCAATCATTTAAGTGTGACAAAAGTGTCAAAAAAAAAAATTCCAGAAAGTCGGCAAGTAAGTTTTCATGCCATGGTATATACAGGGTGGGCCAAAAGTAGGGTTACAGTTACTTCATTATCTGCTTCACCTTCACAATCATGTTTTAAATATAAAAATTATTATCATCAAGAGGATGGACTCTGAGCACTTGAGAGATTAAATGTTCAATGTAAAATGTCTAATATTTAATTATAATATATGTAAAGAAAAGTCTAAATTTCTAATAAAGGAAAAATGTTTTAACTGTAACCCTACCTCTGGCCCACCCTTTATCTCAAAGTAGACAGTTAGTTGCAGGAAATAAAGTACTGTTTAAAAGTAAAACTACTAGCAATTTACTATAAAATGCTCTTAAAAGTGAATACTTAAAAAGTATCAAGTTACTGAGAATTACTTCGTCTTTTCTTAAAAGAAGACACGTAAACATTACACATGACAATAAGAAACTTTATTATATCCTAAAATACATTAAGACATTAATGTTTGAGACAAATAATCAAAATAGTTAGGACTTAATGTCACATGGCAACATTTATTAAAGCAGTTATTAAAAATATCGATTGCCACCTTATTGGAAAGCAAAGCTTTTTATAGGACACAGTTACTGACACGTCAGCTTTATTGTTTTAATTTTATACAAAGCTATAAACAAACAAAAAAAAAAGAGGGGGGGGGAGCTTTATGTAATTGAATGCACATAATTGTGACTATTGTTGCAAGTTCCTTTCTGGAAACAGGTGCAATTTAGATGTTAATGTATTATATTCATGTAAAGCAATAGAAGGCCCATCTATACTTGGCTTTTATCACCGATTTATGACACCTTTTCCTATATTAAAATAATGTATTACGTGTTGTACTGAAAATCTTTTAGCTTGTTTTGCCCAATTTGTGAGTAATGCTACGTTACGCTGAATGATCACTAAACTATTGCATTTGAAAAGCTGATGTACATCTAGGTTACGACTGAGTTTCAGACATCTGAAAACTGAATTTGAAAAACTTGATCTGAATCAGGCATCTCATCTCGTCTCAACATTCACTTACATTCTATCTTATAGATAGGGCTGTACCGAGAGTAATGGAAAATCGGGCATAAGTATTATTTTAAATTAGGTCATTCAAATTGCACATGCTGGTAAAGTTACCCTTACTTTATACAAAGGTGCTACTCAACAGTCTCCATCACAAGCCATGCATTTGCGCAGTCTTTGAACCCAACACTTGAATCCTATCTTTGAAAATCCCCTTTGTAGCAGCTGATTGTCTTTCACTGCATGGTTGGTCTTCAATGCGGATTTCCCCCCTTTCAACTTCTTCATCCATCTGTGCACATTGCTCTTGTCAACGGTATCATCGCCATAAACATTTTGTAGTAAGGTAGAAGACCATCAACTGCGGCAAAGGGAATTTTCAAAGAGGATTCGAGAGTTGGGTTCAATGATACCCAAATACATAGTGGTGGAAACTATGTTGAGTACCTTCATATAGAGGAAGAGTTTCTCTACCGATATGAGTAATCTAATTTAAAAAAATCTTTTCCCACTTATGCTTATTACTTTTTGGTATAACCGCCGCATTATGTACAGCTGTATCCACTTGCTAACCAACTTGTCCAGGTGTCAAACTTCGCACCTACCATGACCATCACGGGAAAAAATATCAACCAAGTCACAAAAATGAGCTTCTGACTGAGTGGGATTTGATCTCTTTCTGAAGAACAACTTAACAGAAATGATAACAGGTATTTATTTTCATTACTTCTGGGTTGTATATACACATTTATGTATAAATATAAATACATAGTGTACAATTTATGCTACCCTAATTTAATCCTAAAAGATTAAACCAGGAAACAAATTCCATCCATTTACCCTTTAAATGCTGCTCTGTCTGCTGTGGCCCTGATATTCATTTGGGATTTTTTTCTATATATTTTTTTGGCTATGAATCTAACAAACCAAGCACAAAAATATATGATTCTGAAAATAAAATAACATTCTTTCACAAATGCATAATAAGCATTTCTAAAATATTCCATTAATTCACGCACTTAAAGGTCATTTAATGTTTTAAACAGTATTAAGCAGGCAGTGTGTTTTAAAGAACTGTTTGGAAATGCTCTTAGCTCTCTGAAACAAGAGTGAACATTTCCTTTTATTGTAATGGAAATCTACAGGAGAGCAAGTGTCATCTACTGTCTTTGGTCACCATGTTCATGATTACAACAATGCAATTTCATTCAGCAGCCTAACACACAACGCAATTGAGGAATGAAACCCTGACGGTGGCAAAAAAATCCCTTTAAAAAATCTCCTATTGTCCAGATTTAACCAATACATACATATATGACAAATTAAAGGAAAAACCAGTGGCTCTGGTATTCTACTGAGGGTATTCTCTTAGCATACTGAAGCTCATCCCTTTATAGTAGTGCCTCTCCAACAACCAGCGCAATTTGCCCCAAATCAGAAATCATTATAGTGCTTGTGTTGCTTGTTTTGCCCATTATGTAACTGTAGTCATGGACGAGTTATCAAATGAAGTGATATAGGATTGCTTTACACCAGTATAAAAAGTGGCAAAGTGAGTAACATCCACTTGGCAAACATTGGAACATTAATTTCAATGGAGGAAAAAAAAAAGGATAAAGAACAAGTCACAAAAAATGACAAGGGACAGTGCAAGCATTTTTACACCTGAACTACACAGGGGTCTATATGAACAAATCTATTCCCCCAATTTGGTATTTCAATTTGTAGTTATAAAATCGTTCAAAGTGGCACCAAAGAAAAAAAACAAAAAAAAAACAAAGGGACATAACGATAAAGATAAACCATAAGATAGACAATAATGTGATTGCTTGAGCAATCGCACTAAATAAAACTGTCTCCCTCCCTATTTTAGAATTATTATCTAGAATTACGTTTCCCTCCCTAATGAACATTTACTTTAATGGAAGCACACACACTCAAACACAAGTGTGACAACAAATTAATCAGAGAAGCAATCTTTTAATTAACGGCTGCCTACAAACCCAAACATAGTAATGCTTGCTAGTACAAGAGTCATTTGAGTGTCGATATTAGACGATATTAAAAACAAACACACACACACAAAGCTGTGTTTCCGGGACTAAATCTGAAATATCTTTCTAGAATATTCATGACAGCTTCATCCTAGGCACAGACAATGTGAAGAGGACGTTGTAGGGGATTTGCTTTAGAAGATGTCACTTTGCTTAAATAATAAGTACAATGGTTTTGATGAGGATGGCCTTCTCTGCCAACAAGTCTAATCCTTTTTGTATGCCCTAGATACCCTTATAATATACTCATAACGAGTAGGAAGCTATTAAAGAAAAATGTTCAGCCATTTGACCTCACTATGATCTCAGCCCTGTTTAGAATAATTCCCAAATGTAATGGGAATGCAACAATGATGGTTCTGCATAACATTGAACCTCTCATTCTGGAGATATCGCTCTGCTGAGACTGATGCATAGATCGACGGATCTAGTGGTGAAGGCGTAAATTGTTGTTTATAACTGTGACTGTGTTTCTTAAATCTGTCAGAGAAATGTCCAATCAAGAGTAAATCACTTTTGTAGTCAGTATTAGTAATTTCCTGAAGATTTCATTCCAGAGTCCAGCAAGAGACATTAATCAACATCTGCTGTTTGACTGTGTTTTACCAATCAATGGTGAGCACTATTTTAATTGCACTTAAATGGTGGGATTATGGGTAGCTTGCTGAGTGCAAACGCGCTATTAAAGGAGTTACTGCAAATCAATACAGGATTCTTTTGACTGATCATCCTTACCCTTTAAAAGATTTCTCTTCTGATGCTAACCTCTTCCGGGATGACCCCGTCCCATCTGACACGGCACAAAAGGCTCACTGAATAATTTGCTGAGTATGAAAATAATGTAGGTGTGTATAATCAACAGATTTCAATCAAATCAAGCACCCATGAGAGATCTTAGACAGCGCTTTCGATCATCATCAAAAAATTTTTTAGGATATAGTGGTGTTCATCCAGCCAGTACAGTTATAGAGACTTTATACAGAGACTATTGAATCTGACACGTTACATCTGGTTTTCCTTTAATTTGTCACTTTTACATAATTGATTTTCCCTTAGTGGTATAATGGCACTGGACCACAGGAATTTAAGACTTACACTAAAGCAATGGCATATTTTAGATTAGTATGTAAACTTGCATGAGAAATCTGAGATATTATATAACCAGTTTTTTTTTTTTTTAAAAGCCAGATTCCGCAATGCTTCTGTTAATAAACAGAAATAAGTTATAATCTTGGCGTATCTCAGCCAAACAGATTTAAACTACATCATGAATTYGCTGCTGTGAAATTTGCTCATTTAAGATAGATCATCCCTCTGCCTCTGAATTAACACACAAAAGCATGTCGAGTCTGGGAAACGAGCAGAAGCTGCCCCGCTCCGGCCAGCAGCTTGAGAGGTGGAAATGGACCGGGAGTCCCGTGATGGATCAAGAAATGTGTGACAGAGAGCAGCATGGAAAGGCAGCAGGCATTCAGAGGAACGCTGACGGGAATGAAACTTTGCGTTTCTTAAAGTTCAGGATCGACCTTACAGTGCAAACAGGTTGTCCTCAGTCCGCTCGGCTTTCTTACGACTGCTGCTTGGCGCACTCGCAGGAACAGAGGGATCGCCTCTAGGGGGTGATGGTAATGCAGCGTCTGCTGCTTTGGCTCGCTCTTCTAAGAACTTGTCAAACTCTAAAACATAAACCAAGAACAGTGACGATTCATCAGCAGTGCTGGTTTTGTTCCAGAATCTACTGGTTCACAGAGTTTTAAACTTCCTACCTTCACTGGTCACTCCCTCTTCAGCCTCATCGCCTTTCTGTTCAGCAGAACACAAGAAGCAAAGTAATTATTTGTACTGCTGGATTATTGGATCATTTGTATCGTTGCCGTTTTGTCTCATGTCTAATTAAAGTTAAAGAATACTCCATTGTATTTCAACTAATTACTACCCTTGCAAGATRCAGATGGTGATGGGGCCGTTTAAGAAAACCAAAATGTCTAGCTTTTGGTAACTTTACATAGTATTATCCTTGTAAAAGCGGCATAGTGGTGTAGTGCTTAGCACTTTGGCCTCGCAGCTCCAGGGTCAGGGTCTGGTGGACTGGTAATAAGACATTGGGTAATTGGTATTCCCAAACTGTCCGTAATGTGTATATGTGTTTGTGCATGTGCGTGCCCTGCGATGGATTGGCATAGAGTACCCTGCCTGAGTAACTTTTTTTGAACAATATTTTGATTTTATATGTTAATTTACTCGTGTGAGAACAGACGATCAGCAATATACCTACACAAATCATGCTTATTACCCGACGTTTAACAAGTTCTCCTAGTTTATCCGATTTTCTACCTGTATCTTTCCTGCCTTATAAAAACAAAAATTTGGAATTTTAAATGTTGCAATAAGCAAGATGTCCAACTAATATTAAATTTGCCATTAGTTGGGTGGAATTTAACAAATTAGTGCTTAAACTGTGGATATGCAAACCGTGTCCACAAGACAGGGACCCTTTGCCTGGCCTGTGCAATCACTCGACCTATAATCCTAATAGAAAACTAGTGGGCTTATTTGGAACAGGGATGGCATCATTTAACATTGCTGTTAAAGCAAGATGAGTTACATACAAGTATTGGAAAGGAGACTAGAAATTTGGTTGAAAGACAATGGAGCAATCCTTTAAACGATACCCACCTTCCAGAGCACCTTTACTGAAGACAATGAACATATCACTTTGGATGTAGCACACCCTTTTCATTTGATCCACACAAAAGCAAAACAATCCAGCTGAGTATGAGGACAATTTACTAGACCCACAGAGCAGTTTGCACCATTTCACCGAAACATTCAGTGACCACCTTTTTCATCATTTGCTTTTTAGTGCACACAAACAAGCCAAGTGACAGACGACCTTGCTACATGACTTCCGGTTGCTATTAGTCTGCTTTCCCTAATTAAAAAATTAACAATGATATGAGTACAGACGCAAGGCAAGCTCGACTGTGGACTGTGTTAATATGATCGTTCGACTGCCAAATGCATATATGAAGTTAAGAAACCTATATAGATGTGCTGGGTTATGTGAAATGGGCATGGAATGCGATGGCAAAAACAAAGAGAATGAAATCAAGGTAAAAGAATTCTCACCACATCAGCACCGAGCCACTCCTCAATGTCATCCATGACAGAAGACTGCGATACAGGAATCTATGGAGCAAAGCCATGGACAAACCAAGGGCCCCGCAAAGCCACCAAATAAAGCCGCCCCCCAAACACAAACAGAAACAAAAGAAAAGAAAAAAAAACACCTTAAAATCACAAGGAGCTCTGCGAGGAAAATAACAGCAACACATGCAATCATAGTATGCATGGATTCACACAGCAAGCCACGCAGGCACACACACAAACCCGCACACACACACACACACAGCGCACATTAAGCATGAATGTTGCTATATTGTACAGCATGCAGTGAGAGTGAAAAATAAGGAGCTGTCTGGAGAGAAGCGCGGTGAAGCTCAAGCACGTCAAGGGCAGTTCAATAGCTCTGATCGAGTGATGCGGATGTTCCAAATTTGTGTAAGAAGGTTCCTAAAACAGGAAGGTGACTGATTTTTGAAAACGTACACGCAAGCTCAACACTCAACACTCTTCAGTGTGTTTTATTTACCTCAAGTGATTTTGCCAGGTTATGAAATATTCACCACAATTAAGACTTACCCTTTTTTCTATTGTTTCTGTATTTGTGTTTGCCTTTTTTCAGTTTGTACCCAGGTGAAAAAAAAGAAACATTGGCCAAATAGGACATTGGTGTGTCCTGTTAAAAAACCAAACAAAAAAAATCTAATCTAATCTAAACTAAGATAGCCGGCTATGTGAGCACATAACCTGGCATGGAACATGCCAACAATGCAGTTATCTTATACAGGAGTGGACAAAACAGGACAGTTTTTTATATTTGGTCTTTTTATAGGTGAAAAACAGACCATGTTCAACAACCAGAGGAGAAAAAAAGCTACTTCTTTGTGACCTTTGCAAGGTAAACATCCTCCTTTGGTATGTAGACTCAGCCATATGAAGTAGAGCAGTAGATTAATGTGGTATAGCAATGCTACACTACTTTTAAAATTAAGTTTTTAATTAAACTATTTTGGCCAAAAAAAAGTTGCACACACTAATATTTCATTGGACCTCCTTTTGCTTGTGATTACAGCTGTGGCATCGTTTTGATAAGCATATGCAATGTCAACATTCATTTCTCTCAAAGATCTTGTATTGATGATTAGAACCGCTACGTAAAGACTTCTCCAGCACATCCCAAAGATCCTTAATATCTGAACGCTGTGGTGTTCAAACCATGTGTGAAAATGATGTCTCATGCTCCCTGAACCACTCCTTTACACTTTGAGCCCGTCTCAAGCATTTTTTACCATATTTGGATGGATGATGTGAACAATGTGAAAAGGTTAACAATTTATGCATTGCTTCCAAAACGCAGGTCCTCCCTCCAGATGGTGTTCCACTAGATTTTGGAATGAGGCTGTGTGGACAAGGCAAGARGGCCTGGTGTGCCCTGTGTGTTCCTTTTCATCCCAAGTGTTCACGGCGGTTGAGGTCTGAGCTCGCTCAAGTTCKCCAGTGCCAATGTTGGCAACCAAAGGATTTGGCAAAATACTGTTAGGCTGGAGCAGATTTGGGAGGTTACGTTCCAGTGATTAGAAACTGTGTGCTTCCAAATTTGTGGCAACATTTTGAGTAAATGCTGCATATGGTTTTGCTGGTCAGGTACCTGTATACCTTTGGCTAATATATACCYAAGTACTRTATATGTAAAGGCACTTACTGAACCAGGGAAAAACCATCACATAACTCTTCTGCTTAATGCGGACAATTTGTGAGAGAGCATATTCAGTTCTAGTCAGACAGACCATTACTCCTCAGCATCAAATAGCTTTTGTCCAACAATAGATTCTGACATGTTTCTTTTGTTTGTTTTTTTCCCCCGAGGGATTAAAACTGAATTAGTAAACAGGAAGTGTATCAAACTTAAGATCTAAAATAGGACGAACATGTTAGTCATTATTAATGTAGTTAGACGGGATAAATGAAAACAGTCAGTGGGAATGCAGAGTAGGCAATTATTGTAACAAAACCAGTAAATGAGTCTCAAATGGCTGAGCAATGTGAGGCTCATGAGATAATACCATGTGCCAGTCCTGTGCAGGAAACTGTACCAGTATGAATATGGTCTTTTTAGACCACAAAGGTTTTGCATTGTGCAACTTGGAATGGTAGAGTGCCCTGGAAAAGTATTCACACCCAGGATCCAGATGTGCAAAGCTTCAAGAAACATATTCAAGAAGACTGTAATTGCAGCCAAAGGCAACTGGTTAAATCRAATGAAAATCCCAGTTTATGCCATTTCAATTCTGGCTTAATAAAACTAAATAAATAAATAAATTGAGATTAATAYTTGTACAAGGCACTGTATTATCTCTTGATTTTATTTTATTAAACGTTTAAATAAGACACAACCTTTTTTAGTGCTGTAAATACACACCATACCAGCATGGTTCTACCAAAGGCTGAGCCAACTTGGTTAAATCTAAAGAACAAATCCTGCTAGCATTTTATGAAAATCCACACCTGCCCCCAAGGAACAAGCTAGTCTTTTCATTTTGGCAGTCATAGTATGCAGAGAAGACAGMAGAGGATGGAGTGGCCCACAGTAAAAGGGACAGAGTGAAGGAAAAAAGTTTGGAGGAAATTTGCAGACCCTGAAGTGTTCTGAGAAACTTAGGCTTTGAAACAAAGAGAAATGACTTGTCTGAAAGGACAAAGCCTACAGTTACAGAAGAAAAGCAGCGTTTKTTTAAAGAAAAACTATACGAAAAATACGAAGAGAGCGTTAAAATAGGTTGAAATAAATTTAGGCTGTGGGCATTTTGTAGGGTTCTTAAACAAATCTTTATCACCGAATGACTGACAAGTAAAATAATATAAGGAATAATTTAATTATATTATAGCAAATKAATTAAGACGGTTAAATAGGCTCTCCCTTTTACTGTATGGGATGGGCTTGTTTAGCAGTGGTGAGTGGCTAGGGATGACACGGTGGATAGACGTAGGAGGACAGTGAGGAGGAAATAGTGCTACTGGTGAAGTCCTCACCATTCCTTGGGTAATAAGCCAGCTGTCTATTGGCTCCAACTCTGCGTTATCACCCTTTACACTCGGCTAAATCAACGACAGAAAACACCTTACAAATGTGAAGCAGAACCCAACCTCATCCCCCCGCCCCCACCACCAACCCCTCACAGAGAAAAAGAAGGAAATACAGATATAAAAGGAAAATGAAAAAAGGAAAATATAGAAATGACATGTGACTGCCATCTTCAATGTGTAGAACTCTATTAATATATATAGAAATGTCGTGACAAACGATAACAGAATTACCTACTGTAAGAGGTACGAAGTGGAGAAAAAAAAGGACTAAACTTTGACCAGTGGGCTGATCAGGAGATTCTGCACTGTAGTAACACAGCACACTGACTTTAGCCAGATTTCAACACTCAATGGTCCTTGGCGCTGAACACCAGCTGTAATCAGGCTTTATGTACTTGGTGATAAATAATGATCTGATGATAACAATGTACATTTATTAATATTTTTGAAGCTGATCATTTTGAAGTCTTGAAGATTGTAATTAGTATTTTATTGTTACCCCTGCATGTTTCATATCTGGAATTTAACTAATACTGTATTTAAGCCAGACTCTGACTTAATCATGCCAGTAATTTTTCTTAAATATCCTCACTAGCAAAGGGTAATTTCATTATACGAATATATTAATGAAAAGAAAAATTATGCTAAACTCTAACATATCAGGCAACAGATATGAATTGGTAATTGTACACTAAATTGTACTGGAATACTAAAGGGTGAGCCTGGATGGTCTTGGTGAACTTTGTTATCCTAACCTAAACCTGCTTGCATTATATACACATATGAATTGTTGATTAACCATATACATACTGTATATATTTTGACCAGAAATTCCGCAAAACGTAAATATTATGTGCAATCTATAATAGGATGCAATCTCTCTGACAAGGTTAGTTAAAGCTAGAGTAAACATATCCCCAGGCCATGCAGATAGTAATTACGCAGAATAAAAGTCTTGTCAGCTTTAAACATTTCATACAATCCTCCATCACACAGGTTAAAAGTGATATTTCACTTATATATCATGCGGCGAAGCACTCACCCCGGCAGCATTTTGTTGTCGGACGTCCAGAGCGGAAGCCAGGCCGCCGAGAGCCTGTGGGTCTTCATATTTCACACTGGAACAGAGAGAGACAGGGGAAAGTTTAGTGAGGAAGCAAATCAATGGTGGCATTATTGAGTTTAATGTCTGAGTTTAGAGGACTTACTTTTTGCGCTGATCAGCAAGGGAGCTGCCTCTGGTCTGGGCAAACATGTCAAAGTCATYACGAGGATTGTGAGTAGACAGCGTACTCAGAGTGCCGCTGACACTTTCCGATTCCAAATCTACACACAGACATAATCATAAAGTCACTGTATAASTGACTTCACTGTTAAATGTGTGGAATTATTAGGAAAGGAGCAGAATATCCTAGAGTTTATAGGCCTGCAAGGGGGTCCGTCTCCTAAAGCCCATTTAAACTTTGTGTCCCATACTGTTGCTACACACCAGGCTTTTTAGTGGCAGTCGGTGTCAATGCTGAATCATAAATCATACAAACATGTAGATGTACTATTTCCTTGTTTGGGGACAGTTCTTGCAAGAACAGTATTGTCAAGTGCATTTGCAATCAAGCAAATCAAGCACCATAACGAAACTGGCTCTCATGACATCCCTCCCAGGAAGGCAAGACCAAAACTTACCTTTGCTGCAGAGAAGTTGCTCATTTAGAGTTACCAGCCTCAGGATCACTAATTAACAGAACCTCAGATTGCATCCGTTGCGAAATGTTTTAAGAATGACACAAATATTAATTTTCATAAAGTCGGCTGCTTCAGTGTTTTCAGATCTTTTTGTCAGATGTTACTATAGTATTCTGGGTTTTGGTTTACTCGCCTCTTGAGGATTGACCACAAGTTCTCAATGGGATAAAGGGTCTGAATTTCCTGGCTAAGGACACAAAATTTTTATGTTTTGTTCCCTGAGAAACTTATTTATCACTTTTGCCTCATAGCAAGGTGCTTCATTACGCTGGAAAAGATATTGTTCATCACCAAACTGTTCTTGGATGGTTGGAAGAAGTGGCTCTTGGATGGATGTTTTTGTACCATTCTTTATTTATGGTTGTGTTCTTAGGGAAATTGTGAATAACCCCACTCCGTCTCTGAATGTTCTCAGGACGCTTTAATGTTAGCATGACATAGGACTGATGGTAGCGCTCACCTTTTTCCGAACAAGCTTTTTTTCCAGATGCCCCAAACAATCGGAGAAAGAGGATTCAATGACTTTACCACAGACCTCAGCAGTCAAATCCCTTTACCTTGTGAAGAATATCAGTCAGTCCCGGATGTTGTTCCTGGAGAGAAGTGGCTTTTTGGCTGCCATTCTTGAAATGAATGAGGGCTACCATCCGTTCTGTGTCACGCCAACAGTAAAGCATCATATTTGTATTATTCTCAAAACTTTTCACCACGGCTGTAAAGCCATTACGAAGGATTTACAAAGCATAAGTAGCAGACGCATCTTAAGGTCAACTGCTCAAAGGAGATTACTGATTACTTATCCAGAGCAACTTTCATCCATTTTTATCTTATTATATATCTGAGCAGTTGAGGGTTAAGAGCCTTGCTCAAGTGCTCAACAGTGGCAACTTGGTGGTCGTGGTGTTTGAACCTGGGACCTTCCGAGTTGTAGTCCAATGCCTTAACCACTGAGCGACATCTGACCCAGGGGTGTGTCCAAACGTTTGACTGGTAGTGTATTTTTACGGATATCTGAGCATCAGTCCCACATTACCACAAAGCTGAAAGCACACAATTATATTAAATGTATTTGTATGCTCTAGCATTACAACTTCCCTTCAATTGAACCAGAGTTTCAAGCCCAAACCAGCATCGCAATGCCACTGTGCACAAACTGAGGTCAATAAAGCCATGGTCTTGCAAGGCGGGTATGAAAGATCTCAAGTGGCCCTGACATCGAACCCATTACACACTAGAAAGCACATTATCTGGAATGGGATGGACAAGTAGTAGAAATTAGTGTGATCCTTGCTAGCTAATGGATGTACTCACATGCTTTAATTTGGTTGTCTGGTTGCCATAGCGAAATGTATATAAACCTAATCAACTCCGTTCCAGATCAGACAGCAGCTGTCAAAATGTCTGCACTGCTCCAGCTTGGCAGTAGAAATCTTTAAATATAATTTTCCTTCTCGCTTCCAGGTGTGACCAGGTTTTAAAATGCTATAATTACACCACAGATTGAGGAAAAAGGCAGTCGTTTTCAGAAATGCATTTAGAAGAAAGGCCCTTCGAGCTGTGAAGGGTGTTGAATGTGAATGAATTTCAGCATATGCATGTGCACCTGTGTCTCACTGAATCCTAGCATCAGTGTGAAGTAGACCATTATAGCTGTCAGAGTTGAATATAATGATGGGCTTCAACTGCATGATTGTTCTTGTGTGTGTGCGCGTGTCTTACTCAGTCCTGCAAGCTGTGTGGAGAGTGACGGGGCAGCAGCGGCGGCGGCGGTGGCAGCAGGAATGCTAGAGGGAGGTGTGGGAGTGGCTGCAGCGCTGACGCGAGGGGTGACGACAGCTGGGGAGCCTGGACCAAGATCGATCAGATTATCTTCCGCTGAAGCCTCGTTTAACACCTGCACATCATCACACACACAATCGCTATATTACACACTACACGATAGACCTTCACATGCACAGGAAGCAGGTTCATCGAAACAGAAGTGCTGTCCGTTTAATCAGTTTTGTAACTGCTATCGGAGGATCGGGGTGGATAGGACGCGGCTATGGGATCAGACAACTGCAAGAATGTGCGAGTGAGCGAGAGGTGGGATAAAACATGAAGATGACTACTCTAGTGTATTCTACAGCAAGTTAAAGTTAAAACATGTCACTGGGGCAGGTCGGATATGCCCCACTTGGATTTCGAAGTCATGTTTTAACTTTACCCCTATTTACCTTCACCCATATTTATCACAAATGTTGGAATTCTACTATACTTGCCTTCATTAGCTATCCAGTGCACAAACACAAAATAAACAAACAAACAAAAAAAAAAACCATTGGCATATCAGCATGCAACATATACACACGCCAGTTAAAACTTAAATTGTATTCAAATACAGGTAAAATTTTATAAGCTAGTTTAAATAAAGATAATATTCAACAGATTCCAGCTCACCCCGTTGTTCTGTGTGTTCCGGCCCAGTCTGTATCTCTCATACCTGCGAGCACACAAACAGTCAATCTGTCAGCAAAACAGCACAACTTTGTCTGTTTAAATCCCATGCTCTTTTTATATGCTTAGTGAAGCAGCAGAAGGCAACACGGTGGTGTGGGTGCTTAGCGCTGTCGCCTTGCACCTCCAGAATCTGGGGTTGATTCCCACCTCGGGTCTTCATGGAGTTTACAGGTTCTCGCCGTGCTTGCCGGGTTTCCCTTGAGCACTCAGTTTCCTCCCACATTCCAAAAACTTGCAAAAACCTCAGGCAAATTGGTGTTCCCAAATTGCCTGTAGTGTGTGTGTGTGTGTGTGTGTGTGTGTGTGTGTATATACTTTAAAAATCCAGTAAAGTCACTTGATAAGTCAAACTCTCTAATCAGACTGATCCAAAAAGCGGGCCTAATACAGTAATAAGCATTCTTGATTGACGCGCCTCCTTTCAAGACTCCCAGCCTGTCTTGCCGCTCAAGCAGAACTAAATACAATAAATACGAGCTTGAAGTGTCAGGACTGTTCAACGTGGCATGTTCAAATCTTAGCATTATCAGTCATCTACGCTTGATAGGTTCTCACTATGTGGCTTCTCAAAGAAACCATTCAAGCATAAATGCACAATTTTGATAAATAACGTGGAGTAGACAAGCCCTGTGATGGGTAAGACTAGGCCACCAACTTTACATTCAAATCATAGTTAATTACATTGGAAAGTCATTAATCACAAAAAACACATGGAAGGAATGACTTTTTTATGCTTCCTGTCACTTCAACTATAAGTACTTGCCGTTCATAGCGAAGAAAGATGTTGTTTAGGTCATCGTTGACATGCAGCAGCTCCTCTGTGACCTCTTCATTCGACACACGAGAGATGAGCTCCACTATCCTCTGCTGCATGGACCGACACGTCCTATTCAGCTCCTGCTTGCACACAGCACATATGTCGTCAGCGTGGCACTTTGCTTGTTGTTCATATGTATCTATAGTGGCTAACAGTTCAGTTTAATTGTTGGATAAAAGAAAATGATATTAACACTGACAATACTGCTTGTTCAATTTGTCAAATTCTCAATCACTCAAAATACTAAGATAAGGAAATACATTAAAATTAAACATTAAAAAGTTTCCTGATATACATGATCCTTGTACTCCCCCTAGTGGTGCATTCAGGACTGGCCATAATGTGCAGAGGATACTGTGAGAGACAAATAGTGATTGAATAGAGTCATTCAAAGCAGAAAGGAAAACCCAGAGGGATTTAGGACCTGGAGAAGCTCGAGGTCAGAGGCATCCTCCTGCCCTGGCACCATCTCGGTCAGCATCTCTGACATCACTTTGCAGTTCCCTCGGACAATGTCCAGCTCACTCCTCAGCCTGGCGATCTTTGAAAGCACAAACACACCCTTGCACACACCAGCAGAATTTATGTAGGGTTCTTTTTATAAACATAAAGCTTAACTCGTCAATTTTTTTTAACAATTTAAACAGAAATTTTGTGTTACCATTCATTGTATTCACCAAAGTATTAGGTTTATATTATATCTACCATAAATGATACAAGACACAAAGCTTTATGATGAGACTGACCTGTTCTGGGTTTGGAGTGATCGGCCCARTCATGTTTGGCATTTGAGTCTGAGCAGGCAAGACACTAGCTGCAGATGTCTGAGGTGCCTGGGATGCTGGCTTCGGCTGGGGAGGTGCTTTGTACTTATGTGAGGCTGGATCGACTTCTGGGACTCCCTAGTTAATTAGTAAGGGCAGAAACATCAATATATATTTTTTTAAGTATTGAAGTATAAAATAAAATGTATTCATTCTTATTCTGTTTGAATGTTCTGCATTTTTTTAACAATGGAAATATAATAAGCGTCAGCGTGGAGCTCTCTCCATGCGACTTCGAATGAGCAAAGGGAAAAGGTGAAACGAGGTCAGAGAAACAGTAGAATATGCTGCATGACACAGCTGTCGTACTCTCTGCGGCGTGTGGATTGGTGAAAGAGCATCCAGGTCTGCCATGGGGAACTCGACGCCTTTTCTTTTCAGCTCCTCGTAAATTTGGACGACTCCAGTCAGGTCTGGACTGCTTCTGAACGCATCTGCCCAAGCCTGCAAACCAAACACAAAAGCACTGACATTTTGCATTCACTCTTGCATTCATAGTCTTGTGCACTGTTGTGTACTGTCAGCTAAATTCAAGACAGTTTGCATCGTCTGAAAAGCACAATATGATATGAAAATATCAGTTTACCTCAAACATTACTGCTTTAGGCTTAGGTTTATTTACTTACCCACAGTGATGTTTTATTGGCATTTGTTGCAAAAAAAAAAGAAAACCTGGGATCTTCTAGGATTTTTAAAAATAAATATAACCTACTATATAATTCAAGCTGAAGCAAACAAACAGCTGAACGCACAATATAATGCAGTTACGGAACCTACATACCTAATTATATGGCATTTAAAATTCAGTCAGAGGAAAAACTCTACTGGTTTATACAAATATAATACTATTTATAGCAGGTTGACTTTGTTGATAAGTAAATTTACATGTAATTGAAATTTAATATTTCTTCAACCATAATTCAGCTAATTAGTTTAACATCATCATTAAAGTAGAACATTAAAATGTGAATTTCGTTTCTATTGACTGTATTCAAACAGCAAAACCTATTCTGGTCATTAAGAATGGGAATCACCAGGGACCACGGGACACAATATCATCACGATACCTAGGTACCGATTCAATTTATATTGCAATTTTTACTTATTAATGATTTTTTAAATATTTTGTTTCAGATTTAAAACCTTTAAAAATAAGTCGTCTTAAATCGAAAGTTGTATAGCTTTGTTTAACAGCTTCACAACTGATTTGAACTAGAGTAATTAAATGGAGCCCATTCTTTATAACATCAGTTTAACCTTAAAAAGCAAGAGCAGCATTTAAACAATACAAACAAACTTCAAATACAAAAGTGTAACATTTAACTTTTACTCCTTTCACAATAATTCATTCTTACCACATTGGATAAAATTGTGTGAATTGCTTAGAGTCTACTGCCTGCATGGTTATAAAGAAACGGTGACATTTTACTGCCTCAAATGCCTCCAAAGTCTCAACACTCGACTTTACAGTAAGTGCGTGGGTTGAGGCTTCTAACGCGGGCACGCGGGGCTTCTAACACGAGCATGCACGACTTCTTTTCAAAACTAATTAGCRCTCGCGGTGTTTTGAGAAGCGGTGTTTGTAAGCGTGTGTAATGAGTGGGATTTGAGACAAATTCACCCACACGGTTTGGAGAAAAAGGCTGCTCAAAGACCTTCGACACATTTTTTRATATTGTAATGCCATAAATATCCATTTCTTTTGCACTAAGAAGCTTCTGCTCTCCATATAAAATCGGTTATATCTGAGGCTGATTACACGATCACCAGGTCTCCGATCAAACTGAAAAATTCTAATTCATCTCTATTTTAAATATATATATTTTTTAAACATTGATTTTGGAGACAATCTGGCAATACAAGAATACTGGTCAGAACTTTAATTCTTTAAAGCGATTCAAATAAGAAAAAACTCTTTATTTATCGTTAATGTACCAAGTATTTTTTCCACCCGTGTCCAAATAAACAGGGCGTGTAGGAGGAAGCAGCACTTTATTACAGACCACATACAGAAAACGGATCTAGGAGGAGGAGAGTTAAAATTAAACTGCTCACCTGAATCAGTGCCAATACTTTATCCTGCACTATAGTGGGAGGATTGTTTTTCGGAGTGATGATCTTCACCAGGATGCCGTCGATGAAGTCCCTGGTAGCCACGAACACGTGAAATCGGTGGCCGCAGTTTTTCACGCAAGTCTCTAGCACCTATGGGAACACACGGGACTTTAAATTCCAATCGGCCGATGAACTGCGTTCACAAAAGTTCATGTGCTTTTTTTTCCCTGACAGTCAAAGCTTTAAACTAACGAGGCAAGAATCAAACAGCCAAGCGAGGCTCATGGCTGAGAAGCCACAAATCAGCTCATTAAAGAAAAATAAACAGCCTTTAGTTGGTATTGCAGTGAGCATCACATGGTGCATGAGCTCCATCAAGTCATGAAGTGAAGCAGAACTCTACAAACATGCTAAATCCGTCACTACTTAGTTTAGCTTGTTAACGTCTAATGAGAGGAGCCGCCCCCTGCCAAACACGAACCCGCAGGCAGCACTACTCACAGTCAGGGCCAGCATCACCTCCCGGAAGTTTCGATTCCCATTCAGCCTCTTCTTGATGGCACGGATTGCATCTTTGGGCCTACACACAAACACACGGCACACATCATGGTGGATTAGAAGCGAAGATTAAAGGCGTGTGCAAATGAATTCTATGCAAATGATTGTAGATTACTGACATCATAATTACACCGCATTCATTTTGAATATTTTGAACATCAATCCTGCAATCACTAATTACTGACTGACCTCCGCCACAATGTCCAACCGAATCAAAGTACCTATATTCTGTATACAAGTGTTTAATAGAAATCATATCATATCTTAGTCTCTTCAAGTCTACACTGTATTTATAGAATATTATGCACAAAGCATTCAAGAACATGCAGTTGAAGTTTTGTACCTCTTCATTCACAATGATATTCACAAAATTAATTTACATTAATAAAAGAAAGTTTTTTTCTGGACATTAGTCAGAGCTGGCTCTTTTAATAAGATCTTAACATTTCATACTCTGCAGGACCCGAAACCAAACCAAATTTGTCTGTCTGTCTGTCCAGCTGATTTCATTACAGCATAACGCAAAACTGGCTGAACAGAATTTAATGAAACTTTGCCAGTCCTTTGGTTTTTCCTTAAGTTAAATCTGTTGAGGAGAAAGGATGTTTTGTTTTCATGCCAGATTATGTCACAGCATCTAGCGCTTTTTTTGGGCGAATATAGTGTTTTTAATGCTTTTTTCCAATATAGTGTTTTTTTTTCTGTGGCTTATCTTTCCCTGAGGTGGGCGTGGCTATATGCATCACTCAGCAGAGACAATCAGCGCTTTTCCTGGGTTTACAGAGGGTACGAGGAAGACAGAGAAACGGCGGCAATGCATCTACTGTACAAACTTCCACAATCCTCACCAAACACAAAAAATTTTACTCCAAAAAAATAGGATGTACACTATGAAAACTGAATCTAGCGTCACAAATTAAATCAAAATGTTGAGTAGAAGGGAAGTTATGAGCAGTTATGTGTCAGATGCTGATCAGCTTATTTTTAGCCTTAACCTTTAAAGTATTTTTAAAAACTCTGTGGGTGCTAACGCTAATATAATATCATACAATATAACATAATATAATATATCATATCTTATTACATAATACAAAAGGTTTTGTCTATAAATTGGTCAGAGCTTGGTCTTTCAATGATATCTTTACGGTGCATACATTAGAGGTTCCGAACCCATCCCAGAAAGTTATCTGTATGTCTGTCAATTTTGCCCTTTTTTTTTGCCAATTTTGCCACAGCAACACAAAAAACTGGCTGGACATAACTTTTTTCCCCTCGCGGTGGGCGTGGTTTTATATATATGTATATATATATATATAATATGTGTGTGTGTGTGTATGTGTGTGTGTGTGACTCAACAGAGCCATTACACGATAGTTTACATACAGAATATGCGGAAGACACAGAAACGATTGCTGAATCTAGTTCTAGGGAGCAGGTTTGTGATCTCGGGGGAGGGGGGCAATCTGACAATAATGGTAGCGGCACTATACAATCATGTGAGGCTGCATTTAATTCCTGCTGCCTAACGTTGTGCAAAAAAAAAAAAAAAAACTTTTCAAAACTTTTGAAAATTTTATTTATTACAGACATTTTTGTTTGCTTGCTGTCAATTATAATTTGTAATCGAACAAAATCCGTATCGGCATGTCAATAAAATTGCAAATCAGTTTCAGAGCAAAAATTTGCATTTATACTTTGCTTCATTGCAATTGACCCAGGCAAAGAGAAAATATGCTAATTTAATTTTCAACTTTAGTTCATCTCAAAATTCACCAGATGGTGCTGTATATTTTTTTAAATACGCTTGAGTGTGCAATTGAAATATATTTAATAAACACAATCTCACACCTTCATACTTCATACGCACTTCATGGTAACACAAACATTTTAGTTCAGTCCAAAATTCTAAAGATGGCACAGATTTTTTTTTTTTTACATTTTAAAAGTCGTGGGAACATCTAGTAATTTAATATTTCCACTAAAACATTTTTGTACTAGAAATTATCACTTTTTTTGAGCTAATAAAAAAATCTGTCTGAAATCTACGAACACAAACTGTCACATCCTTGACCTGCACTAATGTATACAAAATAATACATAAGCAGTTAAAAATACCAATAAGCACAAACAAAATCAAATAACAAAATGTCTGAAAGGCACCCATGAGCCATGCGCACACTGTCAGTGTAAAAAAGTTTTTCAATTCATCTGTTGAACTTTTCTGTTTTCATAACATCAAGCTGCATTATTTAATTGCACTTCCATTCTGAACTCCTCATAAAACAGTAAATCGAACATCATGATGTTTAAGGCACTTATAAAGCACAGCCCCTGCAATGAGGAACCAAAAACACACATGTAGGTGATTATCTTGGGGAAGTTCTAGATACGATACAGATTCATTTCACAGACTTTGTGAATACAGTTTGTATGAAAAAGCCAAGTCATTTTTCGCATTCTCATCATCACCCACAACTTCGGACACAAAAGACTACTCGAGAATACGCCAGGCCAAAGTAACCTGTTGTTGTCCTGCACTACAAGACGCTCTTTCACTCACATGGAACAGAGGCAGGACTGTGACGATGGTGTGACATGGAGAGAGCGAAACTGGGTGAAAGATGGAGAGGGAAAAAGAACCATTTTAAAGAAAGATGACGAGAGGTAGCGTAGTCAAGGGTAAGCAAGGTTGAGTGCCTCTGCCTCATTAAGGACTGATTTAGCCCCCAGGATACAAAGAGTGAAGTATGAATTATTTCAGAGAAACATGAATGAGTCATCCAGACTGGCAGTGAGTCACCCATCGACTCTAGGTCTGTAAAGGTGTGTGTGTAGGGGGGTTGAACTCACCCTTCCTCTGTCTCGTTAATGATGTCACAGATCTCCATGTTGAGCATCCAGTCCTCATTCTGCAGGGACCCATCAGTGGCCTTCTCTGTGATAAACACATTATACAAAAAAAAAAATATTAACACATCTTAAGCCCTAAAAATAATGATTTATTAAACTATTGCACGGCCATTACTGGAGCTGTGTGATTAATTCGACTAGACATGATAGATGATTCAATTCATTGAACTGTTGGGACAGTTTTTGATGCCAAATCGAGTCACACTATTTAAAGTTACAAACTTGTGCAGACAAAAATAAATAAATAAATAAATAAACAAACAAGTAAATAAAATTGCTTCCATCTTCTGCAAACACTAGCATTTCACATGAGTACTACTTCTTCTTTTAGAGTTTAGGGGCGGTTGGTACAATACCGCCATCTACTGGCCTGGAGTTTTGGAGTGTGAAAAAAAAAAAAAAAAGCTTTGTACTACTGTACAGATGACAAAACAAAAACAACACACGTTACACACCATTTCAAAGTCTATTAGATATATTTAGTAGTTAAGATTGTTAGACACAAATACAACTATAAACCTTAGTGTAGTCAAATCAAATAACAATAATAATTTAAACACAATACCTAAAAATAAAATCTAATAAAATAGTCTATTTATGATCATCTGCTTTTTTTCAGACAGTTGAGATGTGGCATATCTTCAGACCTTGCTCAACTTGTCTAATCACTAGACTATGTGACGCCCATTATTCTATCAAGTCTAAATGACAAAACAAATGCCAATGTTCTTCTAGTACATTATGGACATTGAAACAAAAAGATAAATCTTCAAATAACACTTTCCCATGTTATGAATTTGGCAAGCTGTGTGATAGTATAGTTGCATAAACTGTGGCTAATTGTGCTGAAAGCGATTTGACAATCTTCATGGTTAAAAAAAAAAAACTGTGTCAACAGGTGTCAAGGTCATTGCTTTCTGTTAAACAAGTTTAACTGCTGTTAGATTACTCATTAAACTTTATTGACACTCCACACCAAGCACAACCACAGATCTGTAGTTTTCCTTTTCCTCTGTACCTTGTGTGTGAGAGCACAAACTTGAAACTCGAAGCCTGCTGAGAAGTTCTGCTCTGGACTCACGACCTGATAAGAGCTTTAAAGCTAAACCTGAGGGCCTCTGCCTTCACTCTCTCTCCGTGTAGCACTGTCTACTGTCGAGAATATAAAACATGTAGTTGTGTAGAAGTGTCTTAAGATTCAGGTTTAAAAGAATGTGCATGTTTCACCTCACCGGGGGAGTGGTGAATAAATTATTAAATAAATAAACAAGCTTTAATAAGTTGGCTTTTCTCAGTGGTGGGCCTGCGCCACCATCAAACATCCGTGATGGCCCTCAGTTCTGCCTGGCAGTGCCAGAGAGCTGTCTATGCCATGCTAGAGACACGCTGGAGTACAGAGCTGGCTTTCATGGATGGCTGAAGGAGCCGTCTTTAGTTTGGAAACTTCCATCCAGGCCTTACTAATGCACTGGCTTCATGCTCTAGATAATCATGATCAAGCATCAAATAAATTTTGATTTGGTATGAACAGGTTCAGAATGTGATTTTCCCCAAATCATTTATTCACAAGCTTAACAGATGAACAACCTATTTTTAGAATCAATGAGCCTCATTTAACTTTTTTTGGGGGTCACTTAACAGATACTTAATACTGCCTCTAATAAACTGACACGTTTAAAAAGAAGCTGCTGTTGCGAACTGTTCCAATGTACACGTCAGTGTGTGGGCTATGGCTATGCACACACCAGCATGTCCTCATTTTAGGATGTCTTCATGTCTTATTTGTTGAAATTTATGTTTTTGSCTAGGTTTGCTCTTTAATTTATTTTCTCATTTAATATTTATTTGCTTATTATTTATTTAACAAAATAACATAACAGGAAAGGTAATTTTATTTTCATTAAGCTTGTGAAGAATATTTTAAAAAATAGCCCCGGCCCCCCAAGTGGCGCAGTGGTAAAGTGCTCTCCCTATCAAATGGGGATCGCAACACAATGGTTCTGTCCTCTGTGAAGATTTTAATCTGCAAGAAATATAACAGAAGGTGTATTTTTACTTCATCTTTGTCTTTTCCAAATCCTACCTTCTTCATTATAATTGGTTACCAGTGTTGGGGGGACGTTACTAATTACTTAGTAACTAATTACATTACACAATTACGGTCTTTAAAAAGTTATCCGTTACATTACTGCATTACTTTCTGATAAAAGTAACTAGTTAAGAGTATTTTTCCATTGGAGAAAATTAAAAATTCTTTGTGCCTCCTCATGCATGTTGTTTTAGTTAAAACCTTTATAATTATTCTACCATCCTCTACCATCTTTCCACGCGTCGGTCCTTGCCTAGTCAAACCGCATAGGACGGCTTGTAGGACGACTTCCTCTCGCACACAAACAGTAATGGATTGGGAATGACTGCTGTCTGGCTAACTGATTACATAAATTGTCTGATTAACGGATTAAATTTTGGAAAAAGTAACTAAGTAACTGATTACTTGAATGGCGAACCTAACGCATTAGATTACATCAAAAAAGTAATCCTAGTACTCTAATGCGAGAGAGAGAGAGAGAGAGAGAGAGAGAGAGAGCTGATCTCGTAGAGCTTAATGATCAGGAATGGATGCTAAATTTCCTTCCTAATAGGGCTGCACGATATTAAAAAATAATGACATTATAATATCTTCTATTCCTGCAATATTGTGGTATGTAAAATACAGGAATGTTCATCAGATGTCTTGAGTTGCTTAAAAAGAATTTATTCATTTAATTATTAATTTAAAAATAATTCAGGTGATTTTGTAGACATCTTCATAGAAAATAAATATAAAAAAACCCCTGAAAAATTACTTTTTACTTTTTGCCTAATTTTGCCTAACTTAGGGCAAATCAAGGATCTCATATGTTATGACATTAATAATGAATTTGGTTCTTACCCTAAAATACGAGAGCTCATTTTGAATGTGCAATCTGGTAGGGTTGCATAGGCAAAAAATTGCACAGATTCATAAGATCACATGTTTTTATGGTTGTTTCTGTGACTATTAATACTAGTAATTTTTGCAATGTCATTCCTTATTCCGGTAGTAGTACAATTCACACGTTTTAAATGTCATGATAACTTTGGTAATATGTACATATCAGAAAACCCAAATGCTTAGTATGATCTCTGTAGCCTCCCCATTAACACACCGACAGGATGTCTGTATAATTGTTTGTTTATTTTTTTATTTACTTGTTTTTTATCTGTCCAGCTCTGTGTTGCCACACGGATCCTCACTGCTTAAGTTTTAAAGGGTTAGTGATCCTATGTGTGTGTGTGTGTGTGTGTGTGTGTGTTTTTAAAAGAGCAGCAGCCCGTGCACTGTGCGAAACTGTGTTTCTTTGCAGAGCATGTGAAACCTTCACTACAGCCTTCCTTCCTATACTTTTTACGGCAGCTGGCATCCGCTGCATTTACTGTGTTTCAGTACAGCGCTCTGGTGCTACCGTTCCCGTACCTGTTTATTCTGTTAGCGCGAGAGAGGACTGTCGGCTACTAGTTAATCTAATTAATCGCGGATGGCAGATGGACAGATTTTTAAAAAAGGGTATGGAAATATACTCGAACTATACTCTGTGTGTGGGAAACAGCGCTCTTGATCACACCTCCGGCGATGTCACTATCACGCATGCGCACATCGCGATGTCAATGCTTAAAGGATGCATCGTGCAGCTTAACCTCCTAATATGGCCAATATTTACATACTAAACAAAGGAGTAAAGTTTTAAACCACCCCTCTCATTCTGATAAAGAATTGTGGATTTTTATCCTGATCTGTTATTCTGATCAGTACAATAGTTTCATTTGAGTAAATCTATACACACTCAGTATGATATGACCATTTTTACAAAACTGTGGAATTTTCAAGTATATTAAATAAATACAGTATATATACATCCACACACCATCACCATCCACTTTATTGTGTATACCTATAAGTAATAAGATAGTAATATAATAATAATAATAATAATAATAATAATAATAATAAAAGAGAGATATCATGATATCTCAAAACATGTACAGAATTTATGACAATATTATACTGTTTGTATTTCCCAGTCTTAATATCAATACCATATCACCACATCGACATGGAGTCCAACTCATCTGCTGGTTTTCTAAGAGATAAAGTGGAAAGTGTGTACTAATACAATAGCTAATCATCAACATCAACAACAGCAGCTAATGCATTTCAGGACAAGCACAACAATCTGTTCTCCACATTCACAAGAGCAGCAGCTTGGAATTGTTGAGCAGACTGGAGGAAGCTGAAGGGATCCAGAACATCCACCTACACTTGGAAAATTTTCCTGGGATATTATGGAGGGAAAGCAGGCAGACATAAGGAGAACATGTGGTTGGACTCAAAAAATGGACCACGATCATTAGATTCCCGTCCTGCTGCGGAGCTGTTACCTCACTCAGCCAACGCTTTCATTTAAACTAGATTAGAGCTGAGAGAAAATACAACTGAGCAGTTTTGAATTAAGGGTGGACCTGGGCGATAACAATACACACTGCTATAGACACTTGCTCATTAACAATAAAAAAAATGGTTTGATATGATGGATGGTTAAAAGCAACGCATTATAAGACCACCAGTGTGTCTCAAGGAAAAGATGATGGAGAACGCAGGACCCAAGAAGCTAAAACTAAAACATTTATTAATTCATTCATTCACCTTCTATACTGCTTATCCTGTCACGAGGGAATCACGAGGGAGAGGGGGGGTTTACATCCTAGACAGGGTGCCAGCCAATCCATTACAGGAAACACGCATGCGTATGCCTACATGCGCACACTACAGGCAATTTGGGAATGTCCATTTAGCCTAATTTGCATGAAAACCCGCCAACCACACAGACACAAGGCAGGAATCGACTACTTATTTTGGAGGTGCGAGGCCACAGTGCCAAAATAAAACATGTTAAAATAGTTAAAAAACAAGGGGATATATGAGAAATCCGCTCACTGAGAGACAGGTTTCCGTAAAAACGTGCTTAAGGGCCTCCGAGTGGCGCAGTGGTAAAAGCGCTCGCCCTATCATCTGGAGATCGCTAGTTCGAATCCCGGGTGGTGTAACCTCTCGCAGCCGGAGGTCTAGAGAGAGCTGATTGGCCGAGCTCTCTCAGAGGGGAGGGATGAGAGGTACATAGTGCTCCCACATTAATCACAGCTCTACAGCCAGTCAGGGGAGCTCGCGCAACGGAGGGAGCGGATAGCGCTGTCCTCCGAGTGTGTTACGCAGCTCGAAAAGATGCGGTCGGCTGGCGTCACATGGTTTGGAGGAAACACGTGATAGTCTTCGGCTCTCCCGGCTGAGTGGTAGTAGGAGCCCCCTAGTGACTGGGAGGAATTGGACATGACTAAATTAGGGAGAAAATCGGGGAAAAATCCAAAAAAAAAAAAAAAAATCGTGCTTTTAATGTGTTCGGCTCCTTACCGTCTCCAGATCGTCTCATTTTGGTTTAGCCTTTGTGGTCTATACAGTCAGCGGAGACACATACTCATCAACCCCCGAAATGAGACACACCCAACAACAGAATCAATGTGGAATGTGAGGGAGAAGGTGTCAATACAAAGAACAGGCTATCTTGAGATGGCAGGTTTTTTAATCATACTGCATATTTATTACATATTATTGTTAGGTTTGTTGAATTTACTTGTATTTTTATTTAATTTGACCCCCAGTACGATCATTCTATTATACTTAATTATTTTTATTTAGGGTGAGGGTTTCTCTATCTGGTGTTTTCCTGCTACAAAAGTGGTTTAATTAAACCCTTCTCTCCTGCTGTTTATGTAAAAAAAAACAAAAAAAAAAACAGAGCTTTGTCATAGTTCATTAAAAATTATCAACAATTATCTATATAAACAAATAAGGAAAAATATATAATTTTATTAATTTACTTTTTTTACTCTATTGCCCAGCCTTGCTCGAAGGTGTTTGAACTGATGATGCACTGATCAGTAGCCTATTAGTCCTATACTTTAACCACTCCACTTTCAATATGTTACAGAATGCATGAGAGTCCCTGTAACACCTCCGTGTAACACCAAGCTGGGAAGCCAGACTTTTTGAGGTAAAATCAGCAGTCGAGAACACTTCGAGATAAACACTTCACACAGATTGGCTCAGGGTCACTATAATCGGAGGGAAGTGTGCACTTTAATTCTCAGAGGCGCGCGGCCTATTTCGCTCTTTTGGTCTCCGGGCTACGGATTATCCAGACAACTCAGTGAATTCTTTTTCTATTGTGTATCTCAGAACCGCGACCAGACAGACCCAGAGTGATCTGCAGCATCGCCGAGATGAACGACAGCTAGAGAACATCCTTAATGATTCCTGACGTGTATCAATGTATATAGGTTTACTCACAAACAGTGTTGGTGCATCTTTTAAGGATAAGAAATTTGTTTTTTATTATTAATTAAAAAACATCTGATAAGCAAAACATCAGACCGACCGGAAATGACTGAGAAACCAGCTAAGAAGAAAATGCCTAAGGCGAAGGAACACTAGAGAGATCCCCTGAGAAATCCCCTTCTACATGACGCTCCAGTATGTTCGCTCTGGCAGACAAATGCTACAGTGAGTGACTACTGGAGGAAGTAGCAATGTTCATGATTACTCCTTAATGCTCTGTACAGCACCTACTGTATATAATAACTTCATTCTGAATAAAGCACAAAGAGTCAAAACAATATTTTGAGAGCGTGGAGGTATAATGGACAACTAAACTAACAGGCTGTTTATAATTCTTTATGGGTAGAAGGAAGAACATATTTTCTGCATATAATAGCTTGTAATAATGTTAATTTCCTATATATAAGAACTTGTAATTGTATATAATAACTTGTAATATGGTTAACTAAACTCGCCATTCAAAGTTTATCATTCTTTATTGGTGGAAAGAAGAACATACTGACGTTCAGGAAAAGAAATGGCCAATCAGAGTTTTTTTTGCAAAGCTGAGCGATCTAGATTGGGATACTTTTTATCACCTTTGTCAGGAAAACGTGTCTTAGGCTGGTCATAAATAGTAGAGTTTGGTGAAAGGAGGTATGTTCATAAATAGCTGAGCTATAGTAGGCGTTCTAGCAATGATATTATTTGGGCTGTTTTTTTGCCTAGCTAGTTTTTTTTTTTACAACGTGACATGGCACATAGATGCCACAGTGACGTAGTAGTTAGCACTGTGGCTTCGCACTTTCAAGGTTGAGGGATCGATTCCCGCCTCGGGTCTGTGTGTGTGCGAGTGTGGAGATTGCATGTTCTCCCTGCGGACTCTGCACAGTCGAAAGACTTGCAGATTATGTTGACTGAAATTCCCAAATTGCATGTAGTATGTTTGTGTATATGTATGCGTGCATGTGCTGACCTATTTACTATTGCCCTCATTGATATTTACCCTCATTGGTTTTCATTTCTAGATCAGTCCACAGCAATTTGACATTCAGGTCAGTAAGCAGCCACAGAGATAACCAGAACAGCTCCGTCGTGAGCATTTCCATCTACTGAATATTCAGCCTATCCATATGCAAAATATTCAGAGCGAAGATTAAGAAAACTTGCACCGGTGCATGATTCACACGTCTCCACTTTTACACCACAAACTGCTGAATCACACAGCGGGCTACAGAGCAACAGGAAACCCAGACTGCCAAGAAAATCGTAACAGATTTTCCCAAGCATATTGAAAATGACATTTTGTTTATTCCGCTTGAAATGAGAGCAGGATTTCTTTTTTAGTTAGCTAATAACGCATGCCGATGAGCGAGAAGATTTCTTTGTATTATAATAAACAATCAGGATACATTCATTCTTGAATAAACAAATACTTCACTGGTGGATGATTGAACGTCAAATAAGGAATGTTAAACATGCATTTCAATGCATGCATTTCATTGAAATTATGAGTATTTTATGATGCAGGAATTGTTTGTAATTGTGGGAGTACAGAACCTGGGGTGGCACCGGCCATGGTGCAAATCCTACTGGCCCTTTTTCCTTACCTAGTTACACTAAATTCCCTGCAGTATTTCATGTCAGGAACATGTATGGCTAAAAAAAAACATGTTTTACTGCTTTAGTGTGCCATCCAAAGTTCAGCATTTTATTCATCACATATACATTTCTGCACGGTGAAATCCTTTATTCTTTGCCTATCCCAGCTTTTTTTCTTGGCTGGGGTCAGAGCGCAGGGTCAGCTTTTTTACAGCGCCCCTGAAGGAGAGAGGGTTAAGGGCATTGCTCAAGGGATCAACAGCGACAACCTGAAGGAGTTCTGATCAGTAACTCAGATCCTTAACACACTGAGCTACCAATGCCCTCCCAATATACTCGTACTGTATTAAATGTTTAGTTAAAAAAGGTACTTTTTTCACTGTGTACGATGGGACTGTTCAATATTTAAAGAGTACTGAAACATGATTAGTCAAAAAAGGTACTTTTTTCACTGTGTACGATGGGACTGTTCAATATTTAAAGAGTACTGAAACATGATTGTTTAGATTATATCTGAGATTGTTGGAGTAAATGTGCCTTGACAAACAAAAATGTGTATTTTATGTATATATAGATATATTTATATATGACGTTATTGTTATTAAAAAACTTTTTTTTAATTGATTTTTATTGATTATGGAGTCCTGCAGGCCAGAAGAATGATAGCGCTATCTTGGAGAAAAATGAACATGCCTCTAAACCACATTAGAATAAGAGAGATAACTTCTTATATGACACTAGAAAAACTAACTTACTTACATACTTTAGGGGAAAGTTGGGGAAAGAGAAAGTGTTTGAAAGTGTGTGGAATTCTTTTATAAATTTTCTTGCGCAAAAAGTATGCAAGTATTTTAAGTTTGTTGTGTGCACTTGAATGCTGCACACAAATTGGACATTACACTTTATAATCCTGTTTACCTTTAATACTGTTGTTATTGTGTGTATGGAATTATAATAAACTTCAATAAAACTATTATTTCTTTTTTTTATCACAATGTGCTACCAGTATATCAGGAAATTAAACCTCTGATAAAGCTAGACTATAATTTTGCAGTGTTACAACCATTTAAAAAACTCTAAGTAGGATATATTGAGAAAGTAGCACAGACTGATGCAACTATAAATTTCTGCTGCTGGTAGGAAATTCTGACAGTAAGGAAAAACTGAAAGAATACAACTGTGGTGTCGTAATCGCGCAACTATGACGCAATAGATCTTATTGGACAAATTTGAAATAAAGTGAGCGTTCAAGAGTACAATATTTACATTAAAAAAAGAAAAGTTAAATCAGTTTTTATTACTATTTATCATATAATACAAGCGTCTCGTATGTATTTTTTTCTAACACACCTGTTAGCGTAAGCGTGAATTAGCAGCAATGCTAATAGGAACACTGGTACATGACTATGTATAATAATAATAATTCCAATGAGTCAGACTAGCTAATCCCGTTAGCCACCCAGCCAGCTAGGCTAACATTACAGCTACCGGATGCTGCGCTAGCCGGCGGTGAGCTAACTGACGTTGAAGTACGCTGAAATTCATGCTCCGCGTTACACAAGTTAGTTTACCAAAAGATATATTTGAAGAAAAGCTTGTGCCGACCCCGTAACTTACCAATGCACTGGCCGACAGGAGTGCTAAACGGATTCCCCAACAGGAACTCCATCTTGATAACAACAAACCCTGCACAGGCAAGAGAGCACAGTGGGCGGGCGCAGAGCGAAGCGTCTCACACGGCGAGATTTGATTGGGCAATACGGGGGGAAAAGGTTTTCTCTAGATGATTGCAGTGCTTGTCCATCAAACGTTGAAAGCAATCTGTGCTACCTTCACAGGCTCCTCGTTCAATTCACCAAAACCGATTTCTATCTATTTAAATGACTATTAGTATTTGCGTTTAAGTGTTTAAGACATTATAACTACTTAGCTAGACTCATTTGATTAAAAATATACTGCTAGGAAAATAGTCAGCAATGGGGTGGAGTGATAGTATCTGACAAAATAATTTCCTACCAAGTAATTTTATAAAAGTTTTTTTTTTTTTTTATCAGCCAGAACATGATTATTTTCCTATAAATCCATGATCTGGAGTATTTTATTACTCATAAATGTTACTGATTTACCTTAAAAAAAAAAAAAGATAACACATTATGCTTTTTAATTTTGTGGTTTGTTTTGGGATGTCCATGAAACACATCAGTTCATTTAATCATTTATATTATCCATCCCGGGGTTTAATTTCCACCCAATGTCTTAACCCCAGCCCCTGGATGCAGTTCCAAATGATAGAGTTGCATCAGGAAGGGCATCCGGCATAAAACTTGTGCCAAGTTGTTGTGCAGATCGAATGGTTCGCTGTGGAAACCCCTCGACGGGAGAAGCAGAAATACAAACAACAGCAACAACTACATTATCCATCCATGCAGCCATCCATCTATTATCTATACATTATTATCAAGTATAGGGGTGACAGGAGGCCTGGAGCCTATTCCAGGGCACAAAATGGGGTACACACTGAATGGGGTGCCAACCTATTGCAGGGTACAAGCACACACATCCATTCAAGCACTATGAGCGATTTGGAAACATCTATCAGTGGCCAACATATGTTATAACTATATAGGAACTGTAAACATTTTTACATCAAAAGCCTTTATATTTATTGGTAAAAAACATTTGCATATTTTCAAAGTTTCTTTAAATTAGATTTGATTCAGTTAAATTACATTACATTAGATTCAACTTTATTGCCATTGTGCAAAGTAAATCTACAAAGACAATGATTTTCAATCAAAGTTTGCATCAAACTAGAAGTGCATGAGTGACTTATTTTTGAATGAAATAACAATGTGGTAAATAAATGGTATGGATACAGGGGTGAGAGTGTGTAATGTACAGAAGTTGCAAGAGGTAATATGAATAAGGTATATAGTAATAATAATAATATACAGTATAACATGGCAAACTGTGGATAATACATGTCAAAAATATACATATGTACACCAATAACATCTTTAACACCAGTTGTGGAAATGACTCCAGTGATAAACCAATCGTCTTAGTTTCTGTGCTTGTCCCTGTGAATCTTCAATTGGCTCATCCGTTAAACAACCAACGTGAACGTTTCGCGCTGTTGAAGGCACCCTAGAAATACGTTATGTTGCGTAACAGCGCGAATGCCTCTTAGAAATACGCTCTGTTGCATAGCAACAGCGTGACGGCACCAGAGCAATACGTTTTGTTGCTAAGCGATAGTTAGCAGTCAAACAACGAGACACGAGTTCCGATGTAAATAAAAAATAAATTGGTAAGTTACTTTTTATAGACTCCGATTTTTTTTTACTTTTCTCTGATGACATTTAAAAAATTATTTATAATATAGAAGTATTGTGAGAGTATTACTGATTAGTAAATGAGTCATTCTGAGATAAAGAACTAAAACACTGCATTAAACCTGGGCTAGGGATTCGTTCAAGTCAAATAAAAAAAAAGTTTAAAAAAAAGAAGAAAGTTTATGCCTTTTAAAAAACATGGACATTAAATAATAATTCTAATATTTAATTACCAACCAGTTTCAGAACTACCAGTGCTAATTTGTAATTACAATACATCTATATAAATAAAAGAGAGAAGTTTTGTATGTACATTGGTCAGAACTCTTTTCATGATCTTCATGTTTCATACATTGGAGGACCTGAAACGAGTAGCAGAAACATTTCTGTCTGTCTGTCTGTATGTATGTATGTACACTATGTATGTCAGTCCGTAAGATTTTGTCACAGCATCACGCAAAACCAAAACCAAAACAGTTATGTCTCAGATTCATTAATCTACTTCAAAATAAGCTACTAATAAGATACTTGCTCAATGTAAAAAAAAAAAACTCCGGCACCAACAGATATAAATTAGAAAATCTAAACTGAATATTTTTACTCTTTAAATAAACTTTAATCATTATTTGATCTACTTTTTCAATTTCTCATCTGTTTTTTACTGATTTACTCTCTGATTAACAAACAGGGAGTGTATTTGGCTAACAGGAACATAAACCTTTCTCTATCCTCTATTTCGCATTGATTGTAATAATAATAGTTGCCATGAACTAGTTAATTTTTTTCCCAGTTTCCCAATATTTAGCCACCAAACACTTCAATAACTGGTACCTCTTATTTCATAATTATTTCATATTAACCTGCTTTCATATTACTATGCGCTTTGATCAAAGTACATTCCAAATTATTATGCATGTGCCATTTTTTATTGTTTTTCCTAAATAGTCGATTAATCGATAATTTTGAAATTATTATGAGTGAAAGTATTGATAATCACAACAGATTGATTTTTTTATTGATATTTTAAAAAGAACAGATAATACACTGGTCCAAATAATTATGCAGAATGCAGTTTGAAGACGTTCAGCAGGTCATAATGAAATCTGATATACAGTATTTGTTGCATGGACAGGAAATTTTAAAAAATCGTATTCATGAACTACTGTATCAGTTGTTTTTAAGTCGTTTGAAAGCGATTGCATTATTTCAAACTTTTTATTTTCAGACAGATCTTTCTTCTTCCCTTTATTGCATAAGAACTGTGACTTGCTTAATAATGTGGAACAGCCACTTTAAGTAGGTTTCCTTTTCAAATAAGATCATCTAGCAAACTAACTAACAAACCTATCCTTCGATGGATAACAGTTACCTAAAAATAAATGATAAATGAAACTAATTCTTTCCTTATTGATTATTTTTACTGAAATCCTTCTGGTGTCATGTGCATAATAATTTTTTTATGTGGTGTATGCTGTAGTAAGTGTTTGCACAAAATAATCTGTTTTTAAACAAAATTGCCTTGTTTGCATTTCTTCCATAATAACCCTGAATAAGGAACCAGTTTAACCAAATCAGTAATTAAAATCTATGACGTGTGAAAATTTTCTCACAGTGACTGTCATAGTTACACGGCATTACAGAGTTACTATACACTGATCAGTCATAACATTAAAACCTCTAGGTTTTGGGTTCCCTTTGTGCCACTGGGGTGGCTCTGATCCCACTGGGTGTGGTTCTGCAGGGTTTCTGGAGGTGTACTGCAGTGTGTGGCACTAGTATGTTGATGGTGGATCCTTTGGGGGTTGTGTATTTTGAGGTAGGGCCTCCCTGAACCAGACTTTTTTGTTTGGTGCATCCCATGGTATGGTGGCTTTAAAGTCTTTGCCTGCTGGACCCGACGTACAGCAGGCTAGGGTGCACTGGTCATTCTGGTGCCTTTCTGTCATATCAGTTTCCCAACTACAGCACTTACTACAGCATACACCACATTAAAAAACTATTATGCACATGACACCAGAAGGATTTCAGTAAAAATAAGCAATAAGGAAAGAATTAATTTCATTTATCATTTATTTTTAGGTAACTGTTATCCATCAAAGGATAGGTTTGTTAGTTAGTTTGCTAGATGATCTTATTTGAAAAGGAAACCTACTTAAAGTAGTTGTTCCACATTATTAAGCAAGTCACAGTTCTTATGCAATAAAGGGAAGAAGAAAGATCATTGGCTTTTCTGTGGGATCGTACGAGAATGCAGAAATGGGTAAGCCTTGGGTACCCATGATCCTGTAACCAGTTTTCTGATGCATACATATTAAATCAATGTTATTTAATTTACCTGGCGTTCATGCCAATGTTATGGCAAAAAGATGGAAGTCTTATCAGTTCAGTTTGTAATTAAACACTGCTTGTTCATATACAGTGTTCCTGCACTGATACACCTTCATCAAAAAAGAGAAGAGTGCGTACACACTTTGTACTGCAGACAAGTTAACAATTAATATGTTTAAATGACAAAATTACCTAAAAAAAGACAAGAAAGTTAGTCTAGAACCTGCTGTGAGTGACTTTTAACTTTGAGGCCGATGTGAAATGTTTTGATAATCAACATGTCATCTTATTATTATCTTATTATTTCCCCAGGCTGCCACCAGAACTTCAATATTAACCAAAATAAGACACTAATATTGCGTTTGGATTGAAGAGACAGATTTGAGGGTGTTTTATGAGAACAGTGAGGAATTATATATATGTGTATATACTGTGTAGTAGCCAAGTTATTAATGTGTGTCATATTTTGGCAGCATCGTCAAAATGAGTGGACTGTACGATATAAAAGAATCCAATGTAATCGATGAAGAAATGCTAGAAAAGGCAGTTGAGGAGCAGAGACCTCAAGATCAAGCTGGAATTATAGCCAAAGCCCAGGGCTTAAAGTACGAAAACGTGACTGAACTGCGTCTGGACTACAGAAGTAGGAATTCACCATTCTTCTTTTGCACATTCACATTTCTGCTGTATGTTCTGCTTCATGTATGATGCCTGTACATGTACTGTACTTTTCCAGAAATCTTAAAGATAGACCATTTGTGGCAGTTTACGTCTCTAACCAAGCTTCAGCTCGACAATAACATCATTGAGAAGATTGATGGACTGGAAAAGCTCACTAACCTGGTATGGCTTGGTGAGTTCTACTCCTGTTTACTTTCAAGAGCATTAAAAGCTTTCTTCTGATTTGACTTTCTTAATCACACTAGCAATGTCATTCTTTCTTCTGCTGTTGTGTTAGACTTGTCCTTCAATAATATTAAGGTGATTGAAGGATTGGATACGCTAGTGAAACTTCAGGACCTGAGTTTATTCAGCAATCGTATTTCTGTAATTGAGAACATGGACACCCTGCAAGACCTGCATATTCTCTCACTAGGAAACAACTCAATCTCGCGGCTTGAAGGGGTCAGTCCAAAAAGCTTTGAAAAGTTTAAAAAAAATTAGATTTTTGTTTGTGCAAATCATAACTCATAATCGTTTTTTTTTTTTCTTTTGAGATTTTGTGTTTTGAAGAAGTGAATTTGGAACCCCAGCCAGCTATGTGCACAGCAAAATCCCCAGTGATGTTTTAACACCTGAACATCCATTTAATGTACATTTGTCATCATTTGAAAATATATGAAGGCTCCGGGTGTTAATTCAACATTGGGAATTTTGGGACAGTTTCATCTACAGATCAGTCTTCTAACAATAACTCAAAATGCAGACTTTATTGTCATAATAACTGGCAATGAAAATGAGTACACCCTAAGTGAACAAAACTATGTCCTCAAAACTATGTCCAAAGTGTCAATATTATGTGTGAGCACCAATGTTATCTAGCACAGCCTTAATCCTCCTGGTCATGGGATTCACCAGAGCCGCACATGTTGTTCTCTTCCACTCCTCCATAATGATATCACGGAGCTGATGGATGTTAGACACATGGCGCTTTGCCACTTTCCGCTTGAGCACGCCCCACAGGTGATCAATAGGGTTCAGGTCTGGTACATACTTGGCCACTGACAAACACATAAATGATAAATCGGACATGTGACTTACTGTTACATGATTAAAGATGTATAGCCATTATAATTAGTGTGTACTCACTTTAGTTTCCAGCTATTTTGACAATAATGTCTGTATGTTGAGTTATTTTCAGAGGACAGTAAAGCTATACTGTCATACAAGCTGCACATTGACTACTCAAAAATATATTTCATTTCTATAGTATTGTCCTTTGAGAAGATATACTAAAATGCTTGCTGAAATTAGAGGGGTGTACTCACTTTTGTGAGTGGGTGTAAATAATTATTATCTTACGCATGTAATGTATTACTGTGCCTTCTGAATGTACGCTTTTCACTTTAATTCTGTTTTTTTACCCTTAGGTAATATACCTAAGAAGGTTTAAGAACCTGCGCACACTTGACCTTGCTGGAAATAGGCTCTGCAAAGATAAAAACTACAAATGTTTTGTAGCTGCGTACATTCCAGATCTGGTTTACCTCGATTACAGGCTAATAGATGAACAAACTGTGAGTAATAAATCATATGTAACAAGCACATGACTTATGAATCATTCAGAAAAAAACAAAGAACAGATACTTATGTATATTATGCTAAGCTTCACAAAAGATCTACTACATATATATATATATATATATATATATATGTGTGTGTGTGTGTGTGTGTGTGTGTGTAGGACAATAATTGTTATAGGACAATATGTATCTTTTAAGACATT
>QMIH01001017.1:107327-147388 GCA_003987875.1 Clarias batrachus
AATAGTCAGAAAATTTGAAGGAACAGAATCACTTACAAATTATTATTATTATTATTATTATTATTATTATTATTATTATGCACAGCAAAATCTGCAGTGATTAATTAATACTGTACAGTGTTTATATACAGTAGGTCCAGTTCAACCCTGGAGACCTTACTGTGTATTATGTTTTATATATTTTATAAAGTGTTATATTTGTTATACTATGTTTATAATGTGAAATATTATAAACCTGTCACTTGGCTTGCATTTGCACAGAAAATTCCCCAGTGTTAATTTAATACCGAGTTCATCTCAGATAAACTCTGAAAGCTTTAAATCAGCAGAGTGATTTTACAGTATGGTTACACTTTGGAATCAGAATTAAGAATTCAGTTGTATTGTGGTATTATACGCGGGCTATTCTGAATGTAAATCAAAAGTAAAAAATCGTCTAAGGGCATAACTTTTTTATTATTATTATTAATTGCCAAATTGCCAGTTGTTCAAATTGCAGGTAGAGTAAATCTTCCTCTATACAAAGGTACTACTCAACATCGTCTCCATCACAAATGCGAACATTGTTGAGCCCAGCCCTCAAATCCTCTTTTGAAAATCCACTTTGCTGCAATTGATGGGCTGCCTCCTGACTACGGAATGGTTACGGAGACGACACCATTGACGAGAGCAATGTGCACAGATGGTTGAAGATGAGATGTTTTCAAAGAGGATTTAAGAGAGTTGTGTATAACGATGGCACAGTGTATTATAATGCCCATTTTTGCATTACCAATCACATAGTAATTATACCACAGTGTACTACAACTGAAGAACTGAAGGATTGTAGTGATTACATTGAGTATTGTCTAAAATGTTTTCTTTTAACTTTGATCTCTGCTCTCTCCAAAGAGAAAAAAGGCACAGTCCCAGTATCAGAATTCAGTCGAGAACATGAAACACAATGAAATGCAGGAGCTGAAGACAGCAGAGGCTGAGAAAAAACAAGAACAAGAGATTCAGCTGCATAAGGTGACGATCCTTAAAGGCAGAATAATATTTCATTTGCTAATGCTCATATTAAAAGGTGATGGTGCATCATGGTCAGAGTACTTGTATACTTGAATGGAGGGTTTGTGACTTAAACTGTGACTTGCTGTAAGGCACAACATACTTTATAGCGTGCAAAAGGTCCCACATCCTCCCGCCATCCTAAATCGGCTAACTAGCTAACTAGTGTGATGTATTTAACTAGCTAACTAGTGTGATGTATTTAAAAGAATGCTAAACAGTAAAGGATCTCTTACTACTGAGGAAATTTGCTCCTCGGTAACATTAGTTAAACTGGATAACTAACCACTACTACAACTAACCGCTCGGTAACTATTAAGTAGCTATTACTAATAGCTAATAACTAGTAGCTAATAAACTAGCTTCCATTTAGTCACAGAAAGTCAAATGAGATTCAGGAACAGCGTTTCAGTTTTTATCATGCTTGCAGTTATGTATTTAACACTAACATACTTGTCATACCATAACAATGACGATATCATTCATTGCTTATATTACCCAAGGTATCTTTGCTATCTTAGCACAGATTAGGGAAATGTTTTGGCTGTAGTTGATATAACGGCATTTATGCGGTTTACAAAATGACAGTGACTAGATGTCTGTGAATAAATTATACAAGCTAATGATACAATTTTCTTCTAATTTTTGTGTTGTAGGATGCATTTGTGGAATATTTGAATGGGCCTCAGCTATTTGAGAGCATGTTTGCAGATGATGTTGAGGCGTCTAAGTTATTGCACCTTTCTGGAGTTGATGACTTACTGGAATCATATCCTTTCTTTACACTGATGCTGACATCAGATTTAAAACAATGATATGCTGAGTAAACACAGTTTCCATTCTCTGGTCTGGGTCATCAGTTAAAAAAAAAAAAAACGAAACTGAAAAGATCACACAATAATGACATGCCAGCTTGGAAATCAGGGAGATTCCTGGAAGCCAGAGTTCTGCATGTCATATTGACATGGCTCCTCATAAGAGCAGCGAAACAAGTAGCATTTCCTACCTTTAAGTCATGTACAGTATACTGTACAGTATATAATATGTGTCTGGTTTTGATCAGTCAATATGCAAGCATCTGAGATACAGTGCCTTGTAAACGTATTCAGACACCTTGAACCTTGCCACATTTTGTCACGTTACAATCGTAAACAAACGTAATGTCTTTTATTGAGATTTTATGTGGTAGACCAATACAAAGTGGCATATACTGTAATTGTAAAGTGGAAGGAAAACGATACTTATGTTCTCCAACACATCTCTGAGGGCTTCGGAAAAAAAAAAACACCTGTATGGTGTTCACTACTTAAGTGACTTCTGAAGGCAGTTGGTTCCATTGGATTTTAGTTTGGGGTATCATAGTAAAGGAGGGCTAAATACAAAAGCACACCATATTTTTCAGATTTTTACTTGTAAAAGATTCTCCTTCCACTTCACAAGTATGTGCCACATTGTGATGTTTTATCACATAAAGGTTTGTGGAGCTAACATGGCAAGATATGGAAAAGGTCAAGGTTTATGAATACTTTTGCAAGGCAATCTAAGTTAAAGACATTTTACAACAATTCGATAATATACATCATTCATCACAGTTATGGTTGCTACATTTTTGCTAACAAGAACAAAACATGGAAGCATTCATAGCTTTCTCTTATTGTACAGTAGCTCAGGTCAGAATTGATGTAATTCCAAGTAACTAACTTCACTTTAGAATTAGTTTAATGCAGCATAACTCACCCCAAGCAGGGATAGAGCTGCTTAGCTCATACTGTACCTCGTTTCCTTAAAAGGGAAGCCATGTCGATGGGTGTTTTGTTTTTTTTTTTTTTTTGTTTTTTTGAACGACGTACTATATAAAGATCTGTTTCTTTGGTAACTGGTTTAAGCCAATAGCCAACAGTGTCTGATTGATGGTACAAGTTGGTATCTTAGTGAACCAATATGAGCCATGTATACTGTATATTTATTGATGAAAACTTCATAGCCCTAATGTACGTTGCTCTGGCTAAGGACGTCTTCGCAATGCAGTAAATGGTAATTCATTGGGCATACATCACCTGGTGGGATGGTATAAAAATTTGGAACCTTAAAGGAAGGATGCACATAAACAGAGATGAAGCACACAAAGGTCTGTAAATATTAAAAAATTGTGCCTTTAAAGACAGTAATACACATTGCATTTTTCTTAACTGCATTGACACATACCGGACGCAGTTCGAAGCATTCTGCATGCAAATTTTTGAAGCAGGTTTAGCACAGCACACTCAAAGGCAGGATGATATTGAATGTTTCTTCACCTGTTTACAAATGGCCATGACTGACAATCAGCAGAGAGGAGCTCAAGTAGTATCTGACTTTGAGAGGTCAAGGAGACAGGTTGGTTTTCTTTTTAACATGTAGTTTCAGACATAGACAGACAGTGGACGGTTACTAAAGTGCTAATAATGTTACTCATATGGTACATAACCCAAATACTATATTGTTCTCTTGGAGGTAATGTTTGAGATGAAGCAGGAGGCAGACCACAGCTTGCTGAAAGACAGAGTCAGAAATGAGATCGAGCAGGTTTGTGACACACTCCTGTCTCTGGAGCTGCAGCTAGTGTCACAGTTGGAGGTATGGTGCATAAGCTACTACCAATATATAAATACAATATATGACCATAATTATGCGAGTCTTTCCCAAACCTGCCAAAAATGTGGAACCACACAGTATAAATATTACCAGTTAAATTAAATTAAGATGCCCAAAGCTGTTCAATCGGAGCGATGTTCATCTAGATATTGTTGGTGTGGAAAATAACGACTGGCCTGAACAGAACTCTGACCTCAAACAAAGATAAATCCCTATAGCCACACTTCATCTAATCTAAGCTTTCTCGGAAGAGCGGAGGTTATTATATGCACATGTGTCGTCCACATAATTTTACCCCTATTGTGATTAGTTTTCTATAATACACTGTAAACTCGAATAAGTTAGGAAAACTTACATCAAATTTTTTAAGTACTGTAATGTTTCCAATTTTAAGTAAACAGAACTATCGTTTTTTAAGTTTGTTGTACTCATTCATATTAATCGTACTTTACTTGCATTATTATGTATCCTCATACTATTTAATAGCAATTATCTTTTATTATTATTATTATTTGTTGCAAATCAAATAAATGGTCGTTGGTCTTTCGCTACTCCCGGCAATGGGTTGCCACAGCAGACAGTCCGGTCCGCACATAAGCTCGGATGCCCTTCCTGACACCACCCTCCCATTATATTTGGGCTTGGGACAAACACTTCATCCAGTTGTTGGGAATCGAACCAGGGCCTTTCGCATGGCAGACAAAACACCTACCACTGAGCCACCAGTGCCCTATTGCCCGGATTACATCAAACACAAAATCGCTACTCTGAATGAATTTAAGTTGGTGGAACTTTAAGGTGACAGCTACTGTTACTTAAGTATTTACAGTTACTTAAAATGTCAAATTTGTTCAGTTAACTTCTAAATTAAAGTTATAAATACTCATAAAGGTTTATTAATTTGAACTAATTGTAATGATTTAAGTTAACAGTACTCAATATGTTTAATTACTTTGAGCATTAGGGTTTACAGTGTAGTATAGTAGTGTAATATATACTGTAATAGTGACAAGGCTAATCCACAGGTACTGTATAAATCCTATAGTAACAGAAGTTCCAGGGACCTGCACACATGACATACATTTTAAGGACAAAAGTATTTAACCAGTAAATTACTGAATTCAGTTTTTTTGCAATCAGGCCCCTTATCCCCAGTGAAGGACAATCGTAATGCTTCAGCATACAAAGACATCTTGGACACTGCTTTGCTTCTAACTTTTTGGTAACAGTTTGGAGAAGGCTCGTTTCTACTTGAACATGACTGTGCCTCAGTTTACAAAACAAAGACTATAAAGACATGAGTTTGGTGTGGAAGAACTTGACTGGCCTATGCAGAGCCCTGACCTCAACTCTGTCAAGAAACTTTGGGTTGAATTGAAACGGAGATTGCGAGCCAGGTCTTTTCGTCCAACATCAGTACCTGACCTCATAACATCTCTACGGAATGAATGTGCACAAATTCCCACAGAAGCACCCAAGAAAAGTGGAAGCTTTTATAGCTGCAAAAGAGTCCATATTGACGTATATGTATTTGAATACAATGTCAATGCAGGTTTGGCCATATAGTGTACATATTATAATAAAAAATTATAATTCTTGATATGATAAAGTTTGGTTGTGAAAAGAAATGTATTTAGCAATAGTTAGAGGAAGTCTCCAGTGCAGGTGCGTTGTAACAGACTGAGCTATTTCACATGGTCCTGCATGTTCCCCTTTATGCTATTAAATCTCCAGTTGTTTGTGCTTCATGGATTTATTTATCTATAAATATAATCATATGTAATTCTCTTTTCTCAGGACATCATTAAAGAATTTGACAGAAACATCACAGAAATGGTTGGAGGGTTTACCGAATTTGTGCAAGGCATATATCCTTTCAAAACTATCCAATAGAAACTTTGGTGTCACTTTGATGTCACCCGGTATCAGATCTACCTTCTTTAACTCAGCTTCACATTTGCTCAGTGTCGAGATCTGGAGAACCAACATCATGAGAATGTGCTGGAGGTTGCTGTGGAAACACTGAATAAAGTGTCTAAGAATGAGCTGAAGGAGGCTTTGCCTGAGGACGTCCTCTTGGTTAGTGAAACAACACACAATTGCCGAGCGTTATTAACATCTACATAGAGTGACAATGGCATCTGGTTTCACTTCTCATCACTGTCATCTAGCTCTTTGTGGACAAAGACACGATGAGCAATGCTGTCAGCGCATCACATGACACACATCTGCTGAAGATTGACAACCGAGAAGATGAGCTCTTGACACGGATCAATAATTGGAAAAGTGAACTAATAAAGTCGGTAGGAGAGAGTTAGAGCCTGTTAAACATTCAGCTTACAGTAGGCGGCTCACTGGTGAAGGGTGTGTTTAATTGAATTGCATATGAGATCAAGCGAGGTGTGCTGTACAATTGCACTGATTCTCATTGTTTGTTTTTAACATGTGGGAGAGCCAATATAAAAGACTGTTTTTTTTCTTAACAGTTACATGATGACAAAGTTAAAAGGAATCGCAAACGGATCTCAGAAATTCATCAATATGTCAATTATGCAAGAAGCCAGCTGGAGAGAACACCGCTGCCTGACTTCCAGTAGCAGGAGCTGCGCCAGACTGGAACAAAAGCAAAAATGGTCAAATGACTGGCAAACAAAAACAGTAAAATTGAAGTAAAATATGCTACTTTAGAAGCAACATTAAATCTACAGAAATTGTTATTTAATCTTTTGCAGGGAAATACTGTTATTTTACACAATGTGTTTTTTTATTAATTTATACAACGAACACCTTCATTAAAGCAACAACACTAGATGTTTAGCAGAGAAATAATGTTATTTTACAGATTTTTCATTAATATATATCAAACATATTCAATAAATTGTTAACGCAACATCCTGATTATTTTGTAATAATATTGTTATTTTGGAACACAAAATAACAATAACCTGAAGAACTATAATACAACATAATATATGTATGATGAAATATACAGTATAACAAATACATACAAGATTCCCAATGTTCAGGATAAAATTGGATCGAACACTTAATTACAAATCAAGTATAATGTGGTCTTTTTTCGTTTGTCATAATATTTTCTTGACCCCTGGACGCTCCATTCATTCATTCATTCATTCATTCATTCATTCATTCTCTATAATGCTTATCCTTTTTCAGGGTCACGGGGGCCTGGAGCCTATCCCAGGATACTTTGGGCACAAGGCAGGGTACTCGCTGAACAGGGTGCCAATACTGGCAAGTTTGGGAACACAAATTAGCCTAATCTGCATGTCTTTGGAATGTGGGAGGAAACGGGTGTATCTGTTGCAAACCCACCAAGGACGAAGAGAACATGCAAACTACACGCACACAGACCTGAGCTGGGAATTGAACCCTCAACCCAGGAGCTAACCACTATGCCACTGTGCCACCTTGGGGATTCCATATGGTTCTAATAATGTGTGTGGACAAGTAGCTTTACAATACCTTTTAATTTTGAATCCTAATTATACAGTGCAAGTAAGTAAAGTCAAAAAATCCCACCTACTGCTCTATCCAGTGTCTCAGGTACCTCATCTGCTCATTCACGCAAACATCTAATATCCCAATTATGATGCAGCAGCTCAACGCATAAAATGATGTAACTATGGGCCAAACCTAGGATCAGTGCTATTCACATATAAACTTGATTTTGTGAGATTTGTGGGCTGATATACTGTACGTATATTCTCTCTCTCTCTCTCCGTTTGTATGCCGAAAGAGGTCAGTGTTGAAACGGCCACGTCCTTTATCACAGGCACTTCGTCTTTTTTCCTGCACAATGCTGCCACCTACAGGAATTAATATGTATCGCAAACAATAAACATAATTTAGGAGTTCCCCTTTTACGTTTTTGCTGAGCGCTTTTCAGACACATGATATGCAACATTTCGGGCTTTATCAAGCCAAACAAAAGTACGTTGTGTTGTTTAACGTGATTTTGTGATATTGATAATGATTGAAAACATTTAAATATATGTTTTTGAATAAATGAGGAAAAATGGTTCAATCTAACCCTAATCTAATTTTTGCTGAAAGTCAGAAAGTCTTTCTTCAAAGTCATATTCAGAGTTCAGAGTCCAAGTTATTACCAGTGTGTTCATGGTTTCTATACATTTCATTTTGAATATCTATCATTATCACCAGTGAATGTTAGAAAAATATGACTTAGTATGATTTCTGGATGTTATGATTTTTCTGGTTGAGCAAATCCAGACATGAACATGAACCTCTTAAACTTCAGTAAAAGTTAAGCAAAGCAGGGTATGTATGAAATGGTGTTTGGATTCATGTAATATCACTTAATATTTCTCTTATGTATAACCTAACTTTAAGGAATGGGAACTCAAACAGCATGACAACCACCAACACAAAATACACTCCAAGCAATTTGGAAATGCCAATCGGCAACGCATACTTTTGTACTGTAGAAGAAAACTTGGTTACGCAGAGAAACCCAGTGAGTATGGGGAGAACATGATATTGATATTTGATATTCCTTGATATTGCTTTATCCTGTGTGCAGGTTTGCAGGGCCCTGAAGCCTATCCAAGGAAACTTAGGGTACAGTACAAGGCAACAGGGTGCCAATACATAGTAGAGCACATACACACACTATGGGCAATTTCGGAATGCCTGTTAACCTAGTTTGCGTGTCTTTAGATTGTGGGAGGAAACCTGAATACCCTGTGGAAAACCACCAAGTACAGGGAGAACATGCACATGCGCATACCTTGAAGCGGGGTGGGTGGATCCTATCCCAGGAAACTTAGGGCATGTGGTGGGGTGCCAATCCATCTCAAGGCACATAGAAATACATACACACACTACTGTGGAGGAAACTGGAAAACTTGGAGGAAACCCACCAAGCACTGCAAGCAGACCCAAGAACACAGAACCTGAAGGTGTGAGGTAACAGTGCTAACCTTACTGCCTATTTTCTATACAAACATGTGTCATGTTAATACTGTATACAGCACACAGTTCATAGTGTTTATTCCGGGGCTCTGCACTTTTTTTTTTTCAAACTACAACTCCCACCAAACTGTTTTTTCAATTGACGAATCACCGTTGCTTTACTGTAGCACGTGACGCTTCGCCATCCAATCGCGAGAAATGTTGGTTTTTAGCGACCTCATTCCTTCATAGATGCCGAGAGACCGAAGGCGCGTCTGCAGGAGAGGAGGAGAGCGCAGTCTGCGAATAAACACCCCGCACCGGCCCATGGTTCGGATTCCTCCTACACCTTGTTGAATTCGATTCGTCACTCTGAGTCGGGGTTCACCCCGCCGAAGCGACCAGCGTCATCTATCAGCCATGCCGGTCCGTACCGAGCGCTGTCCCGGTTCAGCAGCGGCCTGCGTGTCCTCGGCCTCTCTCATTCCGCCGCCCCCGATCAACACGCAGCAGCCCGGCGTCGCCACATCGCTCCTGTACAGCGGCTCGCAGTTCCGCGGACACCAGAAGAGCAAAGGCAACTCTTATGACGTCGAAGTGGTTCTACAGGTAATTCAGGGGTAAAAACAGTGCTGTCCAGTGATCTAACCTCGGGTTATTTTCAACACGCCGGGAGTTTATTTATTTATTTATTTATTTATTAACGCGCCACTTGTTAGCAGCTGACGTCTCTGTTAGTGAGCTAGTTTGGTTCACAGTTTTAGTAAGCGCTTGACTAGCCGGTTAACTACCAGTTAAGACGTTATATCGTTAACACTGCGTGTTGTGCTTCAGCTGCTGTGTGTATGTCATGAGACAGGCACGCTTTCTAAACGGGTCAGACGTTCACGTTACTTCATTAAACATGGCCGATTACACAAGTTGCGTGTTTCAGACACGTTATCGCTTTAGCTCACGAAAGTGCGAAAGAGCTGTGTGATAAGTGAAGGCGCTAGGATTCATTCACACTGACCCAAATCTAACGATTCTTCTTTTTTTATCCTCCATCATGTAGCACTGATCTGTCACTTTAGCATGACAGTGTGAACACACACTCATACACTCTCGCACACTCATCCATTCCCTGCTTAATAGGGTGAACTCATTTTTTCCATTTTTTTTAGTCACAGTTTTTCCCCCATTACTTCACAGGACACATTTTATTTATATATATATAAAACCTTCTGTTAGGGTAGTTTTAGTACAGTAAATATTATATAAATGCCTCAGGTTTGTGCAGGATAGAATGACATCCCCTTTTTTCACCAAAAAAAAAAGAATGATAATATTGTCACATTGAAAATTCTACATTTTTGCGAAGTCGTTCCCATATCAAGTCAAGTCAAGTAGGCTTTTATTGTCATTCCAACCATATACAGTTAGTACACAGTGAAACGAAACAACGTTCCTCCAGGACCAGAGTGCTACATACATGCAACAACATAAATTTACAACACGAATTTTTACATTTTTAAGTTAATCTAAAAGAACTATCAAATTTCTATACAAAAATACACAATAGACAAAGTGCAAGTGCAAATGGTGGTAACATTTACGTGTTTTTAAGTTAACTTTTGTTCTACCTGACGAATTATATCCACTCACACACAAGCTTGGCACAGGTTTTATATCGGATGTCCTTCCTGATGCAACCCACCCGTTTTATCGGGGCTTGGGATCGGCACTGCATCCAGTGGCCGGGGTTTGCGCATTGCCCGGGAATCTAACCTGGGCCTTCCGCATCGCAGGCAAGAAACCTACCACTGAGCCACACAAAATTAAACCCTAAATTAAAAATTGATGTATGAGTATATATAAAATTATATTTACATTTTTTTTTTTTATTTGGAAAGCGTCTTTGACTCATGCTGTACTGCCAGCACAGATCTGCGCCACTTGTGTTTTAAGGGTAAAATCTCCTTTACAATGTTCAAATGCAAAAATTGTTCAAATCATTGCTTAACATATACGGTGAAGATACACAAGATCAATATTAAATGCCGCAGTTTACTAGTATTCATCCCGTTTCATTTAGATTTGACCCACTTTCACATCTGTACATTAGTACGTACTTTGAATAAAAGAGTAACCTCAGTCAGTTCAGAGTAAGTAAGCTGTTTGTTTCAACTTTTTAACATTTTTCATGTCACCATCATCTCAATGTCAGTCTTTTACTTTACAGCCACTGTGTATATTACACATCCAAGACAACAAATGATACAACAAAAAAAGAAACAAAGTAGATTTTTCTCCCCTTATGTCTAAGCAGTGTTTTTTTACTTTTTTTTTCTATTACTGGAATAGTTTTGTAAAATTGTGGTTCTGACCGCTAGCATATATTAGTCACATGGAATAAATCATGTCTACAGCCTTACAGAAATCCAAAATGAATGATTGTGTGAATTTCATTGCATTCTGATTATAGTAATAGATAGATCTTTTATCTTCCTCTTGTTTTTAGCATGTAACGATGGAGGACTCGTACCTGTGTGGATATCTCAAGATCAAGGGGCTGACCGAGGTGAGGAGACTTGTCACATCCTAATGACACATCATTTCTGAGTTAACATTTGCTTTTTTATCAACATTGCCATACATATGGTTTCGGTTTTAATTCTCTTCTTGCAATGCCAGACTGCATCATTGGTGCAGGTTATAGTGTCTGACTTGCTTTAAGGAATGTATTCTGTATCTGCTGGTTCCTGTACTTCCTGCTATAATTTCATCATGAGTACTGTTTATTTGTGAAGAAATGTTTCATGTACAAGGTTTCGTCATAGAACTTTAAAGAAATTTCCTAGAGGAACCAGTTGAAGTAAATACCAGATGGAATCCCTTTTTACTAGATTTGACCAATTGCAGAGGCTGTAGATGTCAGTGCAAAGAGAGATCTTTAAAAAAAGACTTAAACTAGATGTTATATAAAGAGGTCCATGAAGTTTGCTAGTAATTGCTAAAAAGTGGTAATAAGCATCATATAATTTTTTTTTTTAAACATTGCATTGTGCTAATTCCATGCATATTAGCAGAATGTTAGTGGGGTTTAAGTTTCACTTTGGTCACTTTCTCTCTTTAGGAATATCCAACACTGACTACTTTCTTTGCTGGCGAGATCATCAGTCAGAAACGTCCCTTTCTAACCAGGAAGTGGGACGCAGATGAGGATGTCGATCGTAAGCACTGGGTAATGAGTCTGAATACTTTTATTATTTTTTTAAATAGTTTTAAAAAACACATCGTCTGTATTATTTTGACATATTGCAATTGCGATTTAACTATTAAATGTGCCATTTTGTATTTAAACATATATATATATATATATATATAAAAACTTAAATTATTGGCAACCTTTACATAAAGGAATGTGTTTATATAACCAAGTAATAAATTGCAGTCTTTAGAGAATAAATAGTTGCACAGGTCCATATTACAATTTCAGTTTGTATGCGATTCATGTTTAAATAGCAGTGCTTAGCTAGCAAATCCTGCATTGTATATCCTGTAATTTATTCTCTTTGTAGCGAACACGTTAAATGATTTAATCTTTACAGAAAGTAGTCCTATTGATCAACATGCATTAATCCTTAATTACACCCATAAGGTTGACCTTAGCATTTGACAGAAATCACTGAATGAACATCTTAACCTGCACACTTGTTCACTGGCCAAAACACTTGTATAGTGTCAATTCTTGCTCAGAATCTGTGTATCCAAAAGAGTTCTAAACTCTCAGTAATCACTTGATAAGGAGCAGCACTAAACCTACTCATTCATGCAGTTTTCTAATCAGTCAATTATGTGGCAGCAGACCAGTCCATTCAGTCATAGAGATACAGGCCACCAGCTGCAGGCAATGTCCACATCAGTCATCATAATGGGAGAAAATATGACCTCCGCTGATTTTAAATGCTGCTTGATTGTTGGTGCCAGACAAGCTGGTATGAGTATTTCTATATGGTCTGATCTCCTGTAATTTCTAGGCATAACAGTCTTTAGTGTTTACTCAGACTGGTTCAATAAAGACATGACAGTTCTACAGATGGAAGCTCCTCGTTAACGAGAGGGGTCAGCAGAGAATGTTCAGTCTGATTTGAGCTGACAGTAACTCTGGTAACTACTCAAGTGTTGTGGTGGGCAGAAAGGCATCTCACACACAGCACATCAAACCTTGAGGAGAATATGCTCCAACAGCTGACGACCATTCTCTTCTGTTAGCTAAGAACAGCCGGACCGGGTTCACCAGAACCGGACAGTTTAATACTAGAAAATGTAATCTTGGTGGAGGTGGTGTAACGATATAGGAAATGTTTTCTTATCACACTTTGCCCTGTTAACTCCAATCATTCATCACCTGAATGCCACAACACATTCGAGTATTGTTGCTGATCATGTGCATCCCTTCATTGCCTAGTTTTCCCTTTTTATCTTTTAATGGCTACTTCAACCATAAACTCAAAATGTCACATGTCAAGTCATCTCACACTGGTTTCATTTAAGTGAGTTTAATGTTCTTTGTTTAAACACTTTGGAAGCATTTGTTAATTCATTTATTTATTTCATGTATAGATATGGTGCCACTGTAGTATATGCATCTGTAGCATGTGCGAGACTACTGAGCACAATGGTTTCAGTGCATTTCCAGGAAGCACGTTTACTCATTTAAAGTTAATTTAAAGAAGACGTTGAAGGACAGCTGTTGATTTTTGCGAATAAATGCAGACAACTATACTCGTTGCACTTCAACAATGAAGGTGCTGCAGCTTTTCTTCACTAGCTGTGGTACTGAAAGTGATACTGACCGAAACCGAGACACTTCTGTATTTACAAGTTGGTAACACAAGCACAAATTGTTCCCTCTTAAAAAACAAAAAACAAAAAAAAAAACAGTCTCATTTCTTTAAAGTGAAATTTATGAACGCCTTTGCTGAAAGTAATTATGAAAATGTCAGGGGAAACATAGCCAAACATGTGCCATTAGTCTGCTTTGAGTATCCAAGTTTTTGTTGTTTTATCTTGTGTTATGTGTTCATATACAAGGTGGGTGGAAATGAACTAGGCTTATTATTAACTTATTATTAATATATAATTATTATTATATTATTAATATTTAATGGCTGTATCACTGGAGTCGTGACGAAAACGGTCTCTAAATGGACGATAATAGGAATTAATATTTCCTGCGTCGATCGTACAGGCATCGGCCATGAAAGGCAGCGCATGCAATGTAAATAAAGATGGCAGACTGCTCAACTTTTCAGGATGAATGCAACCCTACGCCCAGAGACAATCAAAAAACAGGCTCACTGAACGATGCAATAAGAAGTGGCTGGTGCCTGCATTTGAAAAAAAATTAAGATATGCTTTCATTTTCCTGTGTAAATGTACGTGTACATGAAATGTACGGAAATATGGACTTTACTGTTCACCCACCCTGTATTACACATGCAGTAGACGTAGACAGGGTTGAAAATGCTGTAAAGCTTTAACAAAATCAATGAAACATGTCTGATTTGCTTTGAATGTCCACAGGGAAAGTTCGAGCCATTTTATCAGTATGCAAAAAGCTTCAACTCCGACGACTTTGACTACGAAGAGCTCAAGAACAGCGACTTTGTCTTCATGCGATGGAAGGTATGGTGGTGTTTGTTGAGCAGTATTTTGAAGTGCATTTTGTAAATTCATTCATTACTGCTCCATTTTACTGGAGGATGCTCGGGTCTGCAATTCGAATCACAGATTTGCTGCAGCGTCTATAACTCAGTAGCCTTCTGTAAGGCTCACCGGATAAAGGTGTGTGATAAATGTCGTAAATGTAATCGCACATGCTTTAAAGCTTAAAGGCTTAAAGTCAAAAGCAAATGAGCGATATTACCACCTGGTTACATAATTACACTTGGCAGTGCTTCTGTTCTTCTGTTGATAGCGAATCATAAGACTTTAGTGGGTAAAATAGCTCTTGACACACACACGCACGAAAGAAAAAAGCTCTTGACACACATTCTGTGCACAATGAATTATTGGCAGGTTTTTGGATGTTGTGCACCATCGTGACTCTCTCGCCTCATTCCTTCATTTAATACTTTTAGTTCTTGTTTCTTTAATCATTGTAAATTTAATATTCAGTATTTAACCTGAAATAATGGTTTAGGTTTCCTGCTGCTCATTATAAGTGGGTGTTTTTACAATGTGGTTACTTTATTTTTTCCTTCTGTAATCTTGTTTCTTTTGTGTGTGTGTGTGTGCATTAGCGTTGCAAATTTTAAAATACCTTATATAGAGCTGATATTCAGTACAACAGCATGACCTTAAGTGTGATATTGCTTTTATACAACAGTTGCACGAACATCAAAAGATTATGATTTGTTTGTTCATTTAATCAGACATTTTCTCCACCAACACATTAGCTTGTTCTCCTGGCAGAACTAACGTTGAGCTGATTAGTGTTGTTAACTAGGGTGGTAGTAGTTTTAAATTCTTAACTCTGTATGCCAAATGGACAAGGAGCATAAACCATGGAGCTGGTGGACAGTCCTGTAATTCACTCAAGGTGCACAAGTTAAAAGATGATGATGATGATGATGATAATAGTATTCTTGTCACATATAATCTATAGCACAGAGAAATATGATTCCCCCCCCCTCTGCATATCGCAGTTAGGAAACTGGAGTCAGAATGGAGGGTCAGTCAGGAGCAGATAGGGTTAAGGGCCTTGCTCAAAGCCTCAACTTGGAAGTGCTGGGGCTCAAACCTCCGGTCTTACGATCAGTAATCCAGTAACACACAGCCGAATGAGCCACCATCACTAGATGCGTGACACATGGAGAAATATGATTCCAAACACCGCATATTTGTTAAATTATAAATTAATTTATTGGTAATTAATAAATTAATTATTAATCATTAACATTCCTAGGGTGCATACACTGTTCCATAATAAGTGAACAGTGGTCATAGCACATAAGGATGAGTAATAGTGCTGCGTTTCATGCAGTGGAGTTCAAATCCAGATGCAAAATCGAGGCCGTTCTCAAGTCAAATTACACAAAAATGAAAGTTTGATTTGTATTTTTTTTTTTTACACAAAAAGAGGCTGATTTGTATTTTGTTCGCTTGAGTGCAGGAGCAGTTTCTTGTCCCAGACCATACAATTAAAGACATCAGCGGTGCTTCCTTTGCTGGTTTCTACTATATCTGCTTCCAGAAGTCCACAGCCACCATCGAGGGTTTCTACTACCACAGAAGCTCAGAATGGTACGGTTTCAACTTGATCACAAGTCATCTAGATCACTTTGTTATAGGTGACACATGTTTTTTTTAAACACATCAGAGGAACATTTATTGTGCAATCCATATTAATACATCAGCATTATGTCGTACGTTCTGCTGGAATTTTTAGTAGTTCGATCTGGTAATTTTGTATTTAATGGATGTTACGGTTCTTGAATTATTTAGATGCTACGTGTGTATGAGCTGCTCTTCATGTATGCACAGTGGTTTCTTTAGCTGCTGTAACAAAGCAGTTTCCTCTATGAGATCCATCTATTTTTGATTCATAGCAGTGCAGAAGCTACTAATTGAAATGCTAATTACAGACGATCACAGATGCAAGACAAAGAGGCAGTGCAATCTTTTTCAGCGTAATCTCAGCCTCCTGCATCTGTAGTATTTGCATGATGATCGTGAGCTGTTTCACCGTGAAATTAACAGGGCTTCTGTTCATTTCAGTAAATGACCGTGTTCTTTTGAACTGTTGGATGCGGTAGACACGGGAATGTGATATTTATTAGAGATGGGGGTAAAAAAATCTATTTGGTTTTGCATTTTTACATTATATACAGTGTCAAAATCTCATGTGGGGGCCCCTGAGGGCCCGGGCCACACGACTCCCAGGCATCCTAATGGCAGCAGATTCCAACCTGTCTGCCAATTTTCTTGAGTTTTTGAGCAGTTTGAAAAAAGTTCAAGGAAAACAAGAGGGTCATGCACACCCTATAGTGCTTGGACCCTAATAACAAAACCAAAATAAAACCGAACACAACATAGTAATTAGAAAGCACGACGACATATCCAGAAACAAAATACCAAATGAGAAAACCCCATGACAATTCAGTCAAACCGAAAAGCTAGGTATAGTTAGCAAATTTTTCTTATCGCTGATTGAAAAAGAAATGTCACTCAAGATATACAGTATAATCATCGGTAAGAATCAACAAACTGAAAAACAGAGTGTGGTTTGCAAATGAAATTCTTATTTCTGGAATTTCATACCGCTGGCTTCTGCCACGCAAGATTAGCGGTAAAAATTACATTCACTTTACATTCACACTACCTTTTTGGTTTGCTGATTCTTACCGCTGATTGGACGAGACATCTGTCTCTCAAAATATAAAGTACAGACCAAAATTTTGGACACACCTTCTCATTCAAAGAGTTTTCTTTATTGTGTTTTTCTTTATTGTGTTCTTTAATCTCTTCTGCTTGTTGCCTGTCCTTAGCGGTGGTTTCCTAGCAGATATTCTAGCCTGATTCACAGCCTGATGAAGGCCTGATTCACACAGTCTCCTCTTAACAGTTGTTCTAGAGATGTGTCTGCTGCTAGAACTCTGTGTGGCATTGACCTGCTCTCTGATCTGAGCTGCTGTTAACCTGCGATTTCTGAGGCTGGTGACTCGGATGAACTTCTCCTCCGCAGCAGTGGTGACTCTTGGTCTTCCTTTCCTGGGGCGGTCCGCATGTCAGCCAGTTTCTTTGTAGCGCTTGATGCTTTTTGTGACTGCACTTGGGGACACTTTCAAAGTTTTCCCAATTTTTTCGGACAGACTGACCTTCATTTCTTAAAGTAATGATGGCCACTCGGTTTTTCTTTACTTAGCTGCTTGTCTCTTGATATAAGACAAATTGAACCTCTTTGAATGAGAAGGTGTGTCCACAGGTGGTCTGTACTGTACAAGATGTAATGCAGCCTCACAATCGACAATTAAGAATTTCATTTGCAAATGTGTTTTCTGATTGTTTTTTTTGTTTTCAAATTTTTGTTTTTCGGTTTTATTTTGTTTTCGAATGTATTTAGTTTTGCACTTGTTGACTACCGCAAACTGGGGTACCCGGAGGAATCGTACCAGGCACATGTAAACTCCACAGACCCAAAGGTCACCATGAGACCGTGAAGGTGCGAGGCCACAGTGTTAACCACTGCATTACTGTGCTACCTGATGGTTAAACTTTGCAGATAATCCATGGTCACTTGTGTGCCAAATTGTGAGGACCTATCGTACAAACCATGGATCAACTACTACAGTTGTTAGAATTTTATTATTTTACTTTTTTTTTTTTGAACAACCACTGATGATGCTATTGCTATTGGTTCCACACATCTCAAATAATCCACTTTAATAGGTTTGATTACAGCAAATGAGCTCAAAGTGAATCTTTATATTTGTCTCTCTACCTTTGAATGATACCATTCCTGCTTTGTCTCATCATCTCTGTGCATTGATTTTCAGGTACCAGTCTCTGAACCTCACTCATGTTCCTGAACACAGCGCGCCCATCTACGAGTTCCGGTGACACTAAAGCCCTCTCACGAGTGGAAGAGGGTGAACTTTTGGACTGAGATATGATTAAAGACACTGGTCTCAAGGAAATGATGCAGAACTGCCTAATCATGCCAAGTACTCTGTCATTTTCTCTCACGACGGAAAGGATGACAAAAAGACATGCGGATGAAAGAAGTCTTCACAGGCCACAAGCAGATCATTGTGATGAATTGTAGAATTTACAGCAGTGTTTTCTTGTTTGTTTTGGGTGTTTTTTTGTTTTTGTTTTGTTTTTTTGTTTTTTTGTTTTTTGCTTTCATTTTGTCTCCAGGTTTTTAAAGCCTCTTTCATTCTTTTTGGCATCTTAATTATTTAAAGATTTTAGCCTGTGTTTTGAGATTCATTTTCTTGATGTTAAATCTTTTTTTTTTTTTTTTGCCAGGTCAGACAAATATAGATTACTATACGCACATAGTCAAATTCTTTCAAATCAGATTGGACGAAAGAAGCGGGATGTCTTAGAGAGAACGAAGTTAAAGGTGGACGTAATTACCACGCCTGTGAGTGACTTGGGCATCGGAGTCTGTGTTTTCCAAAGTGGGAAGAGCGCAAGTGTGTCTCCACGGATCAGAATCAGAACGGAGAGGTCGCTTTTGCTTCTTAAAGAGATTAAGGAATATAATTATATGATTCTATATTTTCTAACAAATCTTATTCAGAGGTTTTGGAAAGAGGTATTTTATATCCCACAGTGCTTTGAGTGAGCAGTTTTTTTTTCTTCTTCTTCCTCCACCTTCCATATTCGTCAATGATGTGCAGCTTTTAAGAAAAGCTAAATGACAATATTTTCTTCGTTTTGCTATGCAACATAAAAATCTTAGCTCACTGACATTTCCCACACATTATTTCAAGGTAGCATTTTCCCCCCACACGTACCAAGCAAAAGAGTATTGATTGGTAAGCACTTTGATGATCATCGGTCTATCGATTCAGGCGGATGGGATGTATTATCATGAACAGGTGATGATTTCTGATGTTTGGTGTAAAACCCGAAAAGCATCAACATGAAAACAGGTGGAACTTGAAAAAGGAAAGTGTCCTCTTAAATGGCTTTCAGACGTCAGGTCAGGTGGGTTTCCTGGAAAGACAAATGTAATGTTAATATCTGTCTATTAAGATAAATTGTTTTTGTTCTTCAGGTTAAGAAATGCACAAAAGGTCTTTGTGTARTTACTAAATACCTGTTGCGGAAAAAATTACAGCTCAGTCCTCCTAAGCTTTAGTCAAACCCTTTGCCTTAAACATCAGCTGTGTGTGTGTGTGTGTGTGTGTGTGTGTGTGTGTAGTGGTTTTATGAGTAATGATGTTTGGATGGTAAGATTGTATCGGATGAGGAATATTCGAGACAGAAAATGCAATGCCTCATCAGCCAAAACAACCTCCAAAACTTTTTTCTTCTTTTTTCTGAGGATATCCATACGAAATGACTGGGTTACAAACATAGACACAGTGTTACCAGGCTTTGGTTTGGTGTTGGATTGTGTAAATATGACAAGAGGTAATTGCTGAAAAAATCTATTTTCACACTGTCACAGTTCAGTCATCCTCTGAACACTTTCCATACCCAACTTTACCTTAACATTGATGCGTTTGATTTATTTTTCAATAGTGAAGCATCTGAGATCTGAACGGAATAAACAACAGATCTCGGCTTGTATGCATTTATCACAGTTTTGTACTAAAGCACCACTTCCGTCTCTTTCCTCTTCTATCAGCTAGAAAAAAAATAATAAATGCACACTTACTCATAATCAGCGCACTGACATCACTGTATCACACATAACCAAGGAGCTTGCGATTGAGAGAGCTGGTATGAAGCATTTTAAGACTGTTTTATACGATGACACATGCAGCAGTGTAAAGTGAAACATTGAACCGAGAAAAGGTGTACATAATAAAGTTTGTGATGTACATTACTTGATTCCTTATAAAAGATCTTTATCATTAATTTCTAGAATGAAAAAAAATACACGAGATTGAAATTGACACCTGCTTAAGACTAGGACTTGTGCATGGAGAGAGAGCTTTGCTGTCATAAACGTGAAACGAGATGCGCGTGCAAGTGCAGGATGAACAGATGTGCTTTGTTTCATTTGCATTGAAATAAAAGGGTACTCTTCAGAGACTTATTTTCTCTCTTTTTAATGAAAGTCTGCAGGTTATAATAGTGCAAATCCCATTGCAGTATTGTGTGACTACTGATATTACATTGGGAAAGGGATGATTTGCATGGCACTGTATTGCATCATACTATATTATGTATCAGTGCAAGAAGCATCTCTGAACACAAAATGGCAAACAACAGCGGAAGCTCACATCAGGTTACACCAGTCAATACAAAGTAAAAAAACACAACAATTCGATGTTACAGTTGACACAAAATGAAAAGACCTGTGCTGTGTAGCCTCATAGTTCTGTTCTAGGCAGACAGAATGTCATCTGTAGTTTTAGCACATTTTTGCAAGGACTGATGTTGACCACTAGATAGAGCTGTTGTAGTTTACTTTATACTCACAGCCTGCTTAGTCTTGGCATTATCTATTGAAACAATTGACTTGAAAAAAATAAAAGTATTTGGCTAAACATGCAATGATATTGTATCCAAATACATATGCTTCAATAAGGACTTGGTCCTCCTTTTGCAGCTATAACAGCTTCCATTTTTCTTGGAAGGCTGTCCACAAGATTTTGGAGTGTTTCTGTGGGAATTTGTGCATTCTGTAGAGCATCTATGTGGTCAGGCACTGATGTTGGACGAGTAGGCCTGGCTCGCAATCTCCGTTCCAGTTCATCCCAAAGGTCCTCAATGTGGTAGATGTCAGGGTTCAGTGTGCAGGCCAGTTCAGTTCTTTCCCACCGACCTCATCAAACCATGCCTTTATAGTCCTTGCTCAGTCGTTTTCAATTAGAAAAAAGAATTTTGTCAGACTGTTGTAACAATGTTGGAAACATAGCATTGCCTTGGTATGATGTAGCATTAAGATTGTTCTTCACTGGGGATAAAGGGGCCTGAATTCAATAATAAAAAGAACACCTGAATTCAATAATTAACAGGTGTGTCATATACTTTTGTCCATATTTTTTGTTCATATAGTAGCTATATAAATATTCACTAAGGTTTATTGCATTTAGCATTACCATTTATAACTGCTTATAATCTTTAATTAACATAAAATAAACAGTTGATGTTAAGATAACACCAGAGTTACACAGGCTACACCAGAGTTAGACATGTTTTTATCGTCCTGTATCTTGTATTGAATTAATTAAAATTCATGAAAATGTTTAAAGTTAAACCGTCTAAAATGATTCATCAATGTAAGAAATAAATATAAATAAATGTTTTTATATAATCCATATCGTTTGTACAGCTATTGTTGTGCAATATACAATGCAATTAAAAAGATTGTTTTGGAAATGAAGTTATAAAAAGGTAATTTTCTTTTGTAATTTACAGTACTTTAAAAAGTGAATCCCATATATTCTACATTTATTACACATGAAGTAAAATTTTTCAAGCCTTTTTAGTTTTATTTTTTATGATTACGGCTAACAGCTCAGGAAAATAAAATAAAAAATTCAGTCTCAAAATAGGATATTTCTTAAAATCAATCTAAAAAGAATTAACAGTACAGAAAAACATTTAAATGATTAATGATTAATTATTTTAACAGTTTTAAAAAGAAAATTAGCTACATCTTTTTTTTTTTAATATGCACTATACATTGTAAAGCAAATATATTGTAGATTTACAGACTTAATTGCCTGCACTTGCCAAACCAAACTGCACTTGCCTTTACCAAAGCACTCATTTAGAGTTCCAGGATCTGAGAGTGAACAATGAGCACGGTAAGTCACTTCACATTCCAGAGGAACTATAGTCCAGTCTATAAGATTTGGACAGTGATTCAGTTTTTTGTTCTAATTTGCCTCTGTACACTGCCACACTGGATTTGAAACAATGCTATCAAGAGACTTAAACATATACATTCAGTTTTAATACAATGGATTAATAAAAAAAAATATTGCTAACTGTTTAAAGTAATTTGAATTTTAGTTTTGAATTAAAGTTTTATTTAAAGTTGAAATTTAATAGTTGAAAATCTTTTCTATTCCAATCACACATAGATTACTTCGTTAAATTTTTTTGCTGTGATTTTTTAAAAAAAAGGTCACTATCTAAATCACGTTTATTTTGGCAGCAGGAAGAAAAGAATGCTCCGAAAGCTTTGACTGGAAGTGTCCTAGGAGATTTTTATTGATGTCATTAAGGTTGTTTTATGAGATTACATTCCAGCTGGCTTATTTTATTCCTAAGTGATATGATAAGAAACATCGTAAATTTAACCACATCCTAAAAATGCTAACAATAGCCATGAATTAAGAAGAATGAACAGTTATGGTTACACCTTCAACGAGGATTCAGATTCTCTTTGGTGCCTAAGCAACATGCATTTCATTTCAAGATTTTATTAAATGCTTTGACTGTTCTAATGAGTCCAATGACATATAATATTTATTTCCCCCCTAAACCTTAAATTAGAGAATTTGTTCTTAATTTGTAATATTTCATTTCACCATTATGTGAGTGTGATATAAAACATTTCAGATCACAGAGTGTTGTAACTAAAACTGTTGATTATCAGAATCCATGTGCGCACAAGTTAAAAGAAATATTTTAAATGCTTAGGTAGTTTTTTCTTTTAAATGTAAGACAGGATGCAGAATATAAGTAAGCAGAGGAGAATAAAACATATGAGAAATGTCCCAAGAATGTGTTGTTGAAATTTAAAATCAAAGATGCGCAGTGCAATGGCTAACTTGTTGTCCAGGTCAAAAACATGTACAAAGCCCATGACATTGTTTACACCGTTTTTTATTTATTCATTTTATAACAGTTATAAAACAATTAGAACATATTATCCCTACATTGAGTCAGTAAGGGTAAAAAATTTTTTTTAGATTTATTACTACAAGGAAACGTTTTATTACTGAAACTGATAGGATCCTCATCTCATTGTTTAGTTAATTTCTTTTATTATTAAATTGCAGCATGAGTGTAATACAGTCAAATACCGCAAGAATGTACTGTATGTCCATTTTAGATACAGTTGTACTTAAATACAGTGAAAAAAATATGACTGCCTATATATAAATATGAACAAAAACCCATGTATGCTAAAGGAATACATAGAAAAAATTCTATAGTGAAGAGGAAAACTAGGTTCTGGATATACTGCAAATATGTTTATAAAGTACATTGTGATTGGCTGAGAAATTTTACATTTAAATTACGGTGAGGAAGCTAAAACAAAGCTACAGAGCCATTGGCAAGACCTGAAACTTTCCTGTCTGTTCAACTGCATGCAGGTGAACAGTTCAAGAAACCACAAGTTTCTGTTCAAGATTTATTGCGCTTCATAAGATTTCAAACATGCTCCCAGATTAATAAATGAGTAAAGTAAGAGAGAATCAAAAAAAAAAAGTGTGGGGAAAGTGTGGCAGGATGACCGGAAAGTAGCTAAAATAAACTTAGAAAGCAACAAGCACCTCCAGTCCTGCACATAACACAAAACTCCGCTATTAAAAATCAAGGGAATGTAAAAGCATTAGGAGAATCGAAAATCAAGACCTTTTAAGAAGTAATACAGTTATCATGTTATATCATGTAATACTGTATCAAGTATCAGTACTCCATGTCATCAAAGGAAACAATGAGAAATACTGCATTAGAGGAGACCACGCAGCCTACTGACTTGAATCCACTGGAAGTGTATGAAAGATTGAAATTGATTCCATCAGGTCAAATAGTGGGGAATTGGCAGTATAAGCCAAATTTTAAATACAAAGCTAGAAAAACCGAAATTCTTCTTACCATAAAAATCTGAAATCTGAAATGATCAACCACAATTTTTATAACCGTAGGCAAAAATGCCGCCTCCATCAATTACATTTTTAAACACTCGCCAAAACATGATATTAGTGCTAAAAAGTTATTTTTTTCTATAGGATCATAACAATTTTCATAATACTTGATGYTTTTTATCTCAGGATCCATGCTTCGTTTTTTTTGTTGTAAATATGCATATATTTTATATTTCTTTCGTATAAAAAACACATTTGCTCAATATAATTTTATGCCCTTTTATGTAGGAGCCTGTAACTTTTAATGATCTTAATTGTCGTTCAGATTAAACTTGACCAATTTAGATTTCACATGTACGTAAACACATGAACCTGAAAAAGTGTATTATTCTAAGATTTTTTTGTGGGATACTTTTTTACGAAATGCTTTAATTTCAGCAACAATTTTTCCAGACCATATGCTTCTAGAAGCTTACACTACTTTTAATATCAATATTCATAAAGAAATTTGCATTTTTAAAATTATTATTGTATGAAGCGAGACAGGATAACGCAAAAAAAAAAGCCATTTTGGGGGCACATACTGTATGAAAATCATCTCTCCAAAACGGCTGAAGTTGTCAACTTGAATTTTATTTTATTTTTTTTTTACATTTTTAGGGAAGCAAGATCAATTCCATGTTTCATAAACTTCAAAAGAAGCTTCTTTGGAGCACACATTTTTTATATTATATGTATAACATAAAAAAAAGAAGTTAAAGCACCAATACTGTGTTTTGACCGACTTTGTTTATACAAAGTATCAATTTGCTTATTTCCCCCATTATAAAAATTTTCTTCTTAGGATAGCATAATCTGCTCTGTTCGCTGTCCTTCAGAGAAGCTGTGGAAACTTTTAAATGATGTTTAGACTGAATTCAAAGTAATCAGGTAACATTCAGCAGCGAACGTGACAGAATGTAAGTAAGCACTTCCACACTCACGTCTGTATGACGAAGGCGAGGTTGCGCAATCTAACAAAACACTGATAATACTGATAATGACAAGAGTGAGAAATTCCAAGTGGTTTAACTGACCATCATGTCACATGATCCTTGCTAGACATATAATGATTATATAATCACATTTTTTTCAGTTATTACAGAATGTATTGTATCATATTTATTTTAAAACAATATTAAATAAATGTAACAAATGTATAAAAATGGTCTGTGTTTACTGTGACAATTGACAGTATTTACATGTAAAAATCTAAGAACTGATCATGGACACACCTTCTTTCCGGCCATAAAAATGATTAATTGCGATGCACCTGAATTAAGGACGGTTATTTCGTTCTCTTAACTCTGTGGTTCTTGCACTACACATGCTGTAGTTCACATACTGGGTTTCTAGCTGCCTCTTTTTCCCTGGTATGTCATAACCACAGAGACAACCGTAAAAATTGTTGACAAATAGCTTAAATTAAAACTGCTACAACAATGTAAGAAGGCATTTCTGCAATTAGATTAAGCAATTATATAGTTTGCAGACAGACAACTCCTTGGAAACTCCTATTTACTCCTCCTAAACTAGCTATGAAGCAGGTGAGTGCATGGTTGTTAATCAGGCACGTTTGGGAAAACTTGTACGCGTGTAAACCTCTGTGCCATGTAATGCATTATGTGGTATCAACAAAATAACCTACATATAAAAAACGTACAATATCCCTAAGGTTCTGCCTGATTGCTGAGCCCCATAGTGTACAAATATGTCTTTAGGGTGTAGCTCAAAATATTTCCCCAAAACCTTCATTATAAGAATTTCTAAACAACCACTCATATTGAGCTTTACATTTTAAAGAATGTGTCCTTTTCATACAGAAAATTAATCCCATTTTTAAAATACAAATCCATCAATCCATCTAGTAACCACTGCAGTCCAGCGGAGACCACTGTATTTATTGCCATTTTCACAACCATGGTAGGAACTCCGGTCAATATTCACACTACGGGCAATTTGGGAACGGCAATTAGTCTAATCTGCATGTCTTTGCACTATGGGAGCAAGCCAGAGTACCTGGAGGTAGCCCATCAAGCACAGGGAGAACAAGCAAACTCCGTGCACACAGACCAGAGGTGGGAATCGAACTTGGAGGTGCAAGGCAACAGTGCAACAGTACTACGCCACCGTGCTGCTATTGAATATACAAAGCATTTTAAACACCCTCTACTGAGATTTTGTAACCCTATTAAGTGTCAGTGAACGTGTGACAATAAAAACACTCATCCATCCACAATAATAGAAACACCTGTTCATCTGCACATTCGTACAGGTCACGGTCAAATCCAATCAGTTAATCATTCAGCTAAAGGTCAAGAGCTTCAGGCAATTCTTACATCAGCCATCAGAACGGGGTGAAAAGTGTAATATATATGTGACTTTGGTTGTGACATAGTACTGATTTGTCCTAATTCAGGAACTTCTTATTTCCAGGAATTCTCTCTCTCTCTCTCTCTCTCTCTCTCTCTCTCTCTCTCTCTCTCTCTCTCTCTCGCACACACACACACACGTTTTCAGAACTCACACATATTGTTGCAAAAATATCCTGTTGGCCACAAGGTCTGCAGGCTAAAGAACCTTATTGATGAGAGACAAGAGAAAAGAAAGACAAGACTGGACTGGGCTGCCAGAAATTCTATTGTAAGTCAAATAAGCATTTCATGCAAAAATTTTGAGCAGAAGGCACCTCAGGTCGAATAAAGTGACAAATGAGAATGTACAGGTATGCGAAACAATAGCCAGGGGTGATTTTGACAAGAAAAGGGAAAGAGAACTGAGCATGAGTGAAACTGATCTTATTATTCATTGTGAGTGTTCCTGAAGGAAATCAGATAAACTGACTTAGACCATTAACTGTTGGCAGATTTTTGAATACCCATGGTGGACTGGAACTGAGGTTAAATTGAATTCAGGTTCATTTTTTGTCATGTCAGACAATGGTATGGGTGCAGTTTCCCAAAAAAGCTTGGATTACACAGTGTGAAAATATTCAAGAGATCCTGATCCGAAGCTCTTTTTAAGAGGTGGCAGAAAAGACATAATTTAAATTTAAGTATGTTTTTTTGGGGGGAAGCCAAGAAGCCGCGTTGAGCACTGCTCTTGCTAAATACAGTATGGACGTGGTCTTGAAGACATCATCAGCCTCTCATTGTTTATACAATTGGGGGGGGGGGCCTGGAGCCTATCCTAGGAGACCTAAGGCATGAAGCAAAGTACACTCTGGATGGGGTGCCAATCCATCACAAGGCACATACAGTATACATATACATGCTCATTCACACAGGATGGTCAGCTTGGGAAAGTCGATTTGGCCTAATTTGCATGTTTTTGGACTGTGGAAGGAAACCGGATTACTGTGAGGAGACCACAGGGAGAATATACAAACTCCATTCACACAGCCCCTGAGGCAGAAACCAAATTCTCGTGCAAAGCAACGATGCTAACCACTAAGCAACTGTATATTTTCTTTCCTTAAGCACAAATTTTAAGAATATATTATTCCTTCTTGAAAACATAACCGAGGCTATGTTAACATTACAAGCCACAATGTTAATACTTTGTTTTTTCTTTTTTCTTTTGGTCAGATAGGATTTGCATGTCATGACAGTTCAACTCCATAATGATAAGTAACATTTATCTGACTATAATGTTGATGGACCTCTAAAAATACTGCTGACTGTGTTTACTTGCCAACTTCAGTGCAAAATCTCAAGCAGATTTCTGCTAATATAGCATCCACTGTGGAAATGAAATAAGTGGTCGCACAAATATGGTGTGATGCAAATATTATCTTTTGACCAGCTTCCAAATTAGGTAAGAACATTCTGGTCGTCGCTGAACAAGAAGGCGGTAGTACATACCCATTTGGTTTGCAATACACCAGAAACACAAGAAAGAGGAAAAGTACATTGAAATCTGTCAAATGTTCAAAGCAACCCTCATGCATACCTTCCTAGTTTATCAGCTATGGTTCTGCACTTCAGAGGATGAGATGATACAGGCATGCATGGATTTTGGAGGAGACAGGCAGCGTTGATGATGTTGCATTCTAAACTGCAGCTGATCTAACCCCTGGCTTAATGTAAGAGCTCCACCAGCTTTACCTGCTGCACCACCATGCAAGATGTGATGCGAATAAATGTTAATGTTTATATGCACAAAAAGTCACAAAGATTCAAAGCTTTAAGTTTTAAACAGTAAAAAAAAAAAAAAAAAAGTGATATTTTATAACTGAATGGGTCTGGGCATTATTCCTTGTTAGAAAATAAATCTATGTAAATCTAGTATCTGTATCAACCCAGAAATCAGTACGAGTATAATAACCTTAAACAATGACCATTCAGACAGTGCGTACGTGATCAAAACCCTGAAGGCAAACAAAGGTGTTTCTGTACCGTGTCAAAAGAAATAGGGCAAAGTAAAAAAAGTATTCATCATTTCCCCAACAACGTTTATTACCTAACAGGAATACATGAGAAAAACTTCCTTGAATTCTTTCCTGAATCCACATATCAGGTTTAACAGCATGCCCAAGATCGCCGAATCTGACACACCCGTTATATGCTAAAAAGACAGTTTAAATGAAAGCAAAATTAATCAAGCACATGATCTTTAAAACCTTTTCATACTCTATTTTAGGTCACTATATAATAAAAAAAAACTATACTTATTAAAATGAAATTGTTTTATACGTATACTGACTTCAGTGATTTTTCATTTGTTAATGAGGAAGATAAGTTTAAACAATAACTCCTTATATATATATATATTAAATGGATAGCAATACATTTAGTAATTAAATATGTATAGAAGTTTTTCTTTTCTTTTCCTGAAGTGTGTATTGCGCTCCTTATAAATTGTACACTGGAAATGTTTGCACTGATGTATATACACGTACACTCCTGTTTGTACTTCTAGTAAAACAGCACTTCGTTCTTAAGTACCTGTACTATGCAATGACAATAAAGTCTACACAACTCAGTCAGAAGCAGCGGCTGAATCTCTAATGACAGGTTGTTAATCTCACAGTGGACTAGACAGGTTGTACTGTTTTACAGCCAGAGTAGTGCACATGTGGAGGCTGTAAGGAGGCGTTTGGACTTCAGGCATTGGTGTTGGTATTTTGCGGGATTTCCCATGTAGACAGTACTAGACAATTAGACTTGACTCTATTTGACAATTGAAACTTTGTTATCTGAAAATGTGGAATCATTTATTTCCTGCTCATACTTTTCAAATGTCTTCCTTATTTGTAGAAGGAAACATGAAGTCATGTCAATCATCTTTTACAGACTTTATCTAAAAATCAATATATTTGAAGCAGAAAAGATATAAAGCATATCAAAGGCTGCTGCTGAGTTTTGCATTTGAAGAAAATGATGTGAGCAGGTTAATTCCTTATAACCATGAGTGTGTACACAGTTTTTGGCTAATTCTGTAGGATTTTCAGAAATCTATCAAAGGCAATAAAGTCAATTTCTGTGTTTTTTTTTTTTTTTTGTGTGTGTATTTTTGTAACTCTCTAACCAGGCATATAGTAGTGGAAGTGCATGGTGAGAAAATTTCCTTTTTCTCATAACCTTTTATTTACCTATAATTGAGACACGTCATATAATCGTGTTTTCCCACATACATAATTGCCTCAGGAAGTTTGCATAATTACAGACTTCCTCTTGTTTAATAATTAGAAAAAAAAATCCCTTGGTGTGGTTTAACAGCAGCTCCTGCCTACTTCTGACTCCGCCTTCCTGAGCTTCATATAGGCCTGGACATGGTGCGTTTCCTCAGTGTGTTTATCTGCAGTGGAACAGAGAGATAGAGGACAGAGCAGAACCAGCCGAGAAACAGACAGAGACATGGAGGAACGCAGACTTCCCATTAGTGTTCGCTTTTTAGGAGTGATGCACAAGGAGAAGAGTAAAGTAAGACTGAGTTTAACTGTGTGTGTGTGTGTGTGTACGCTGCTTTTCTTAAATCTAAGATCTACATCTTAAATCTAAACATGTGTATTTCCTCCAGCTCTACATGACCTCGGTTCTTTGGTCAGATCAGAATGAGATCGTGGTCTACAGAACGCTTGAGGAGTTCAGATCACTGCATGTAAGTTGAAATCTCCGCTCTAATCAAAATGAATTCAATTATTGTCTGATTTTACAGACTTTTTGACAACTGCTTTTTATTTTCCAGAATCAACTGAAGAAGAAATGTGCAGCTTCAAATGCAGGTCCGTTTCAAAGAGCAGTTAGGATTGTTCCCAAGTTTAAAGGTGAATATAATTTATTTTAAAACATTTATTTTTTAAAAGAAAGATAAAGAAATAAATATTCTATTTACTTTAAATATAGAAATGTTTTGAAATAACCTTGAAAGAATAAAATGTGGACCTAATGGTGATCCTGTGTTTCACACATCTGCTMACAGCGGAGAAAGTAAAGCGAGGTCTTCAGAAGAGCTACAGTAAGTCTCTGCTGAGGCTGAAGCCGYTGGAAGAGTACTGCATGGCACTGCTGAGTGCTCATCCCACTGTCTCTCAAAGCTCAGAGCTCAGCCAGTTTCTGCTTCCCAGACCAGAGGATCTGAAACCAGAATTTTCCCAGAACAGGTATCCACACACACACACGCACACACACACCAAGAACTATTTTCACTGTGTGAGAAGCAAAATAAAGCATGCTAAATGTTATGTTGTTTGGCACAGCATTATAATCATGCCATCAGAAGAATCTCTGGGCAGAAGCAGTCAACTGAAATCAGATGCCAGTGTAACCCAACCATTYGTGACCCAGATGTACCGATGCATCGCTCCGTATGAAACACAGGACACAAAGAACCGTCCCTTTAAGGTTGAAGTAGGGGAAGCTGTGGATGTGTTAATAAAGGACAAAGCAGGTGAGCATCGTTAGATATATGTTCTTGCCATATCTTTCAATACTCACATGTTTGGATGCTTTCATGTTGACTTTGCACCTGCATCCTCACAGGCTGGTGGTTGGTTGAGAATGAAGCTAAATGTCTCGCCTGGTTTCCCGCTCCATACCTGGAGAGTGCTGAAGCAGATGATGAAGAAGATGAAGATGGAGGAAGTAAGATCTTTGACAGGATTATGGAAATATTATGTCAATTTCTAGGAATATTATTTGATTACAGGAATGAAGTTACACTGTTACTCTAGATCTGGGTTCACATCCAGATGGCTTGCTAGATTGTTGCAGGTTATGTGAAAATAATCATTCTATTCTCAATCTTCTGTCCATAGGTGCTCTATATGTTGCCTCCAAAAATTACAAATCTACAAAAATAGATGAACTGTCTGTGGAGATTGGATCAGTGGTTGAGGTTTTAAGAAAATCGAATGACGGATGGTGGTTAGTTAGGTAAGCATAAATTTTTGCGCCTGCAAACAAAGAAGCAGATAATGCACAATTGAGATACACTCACATTTGTTATTGAACAGACAGATACCTACATGTTATGTATAAAAGTGTACCATAAAGCATTTCATTGAAGTATGATTTCTTTTGATTTATTTCCAATTGTTTCAGATATTCTTTCTTGACATCTCATTGACTTTCTCTTTTATCTCAGGTACAACTGCAGGACTGGTTACATCCCTTCCATGTACCTACAACCATACATCAATCCACGAGTGCATATAATTAGCTCCCAGATTGGAAATCAATGTTCAAATCTAAACATGGCTCAGTTTCAGGGCCCTGCTGGGTCTGATCTGATGATCCCCGGACATGAGCTCTGTCGCTCACAGTACAACCTCCAGCAGTCTTCAGGAGACAACCTGAATCTCAGCAATATGGTCAAATCACCTTCGTTGAATATTCTCACAGTTGTTCCCCACATGCCAATCTCAGTTGAAGTGGAGCATGAGGAGGACAGCAGGGCAAGGTCCTCGAGTCGAAGCAGTGAAGAAAGCTTTAGTGATTCCGACAGCTCCTCAAGCAGTGGGTCCTTTTGCATGAGCAGCCCTGAGGCCATCCAGGATGACCACCTGGACCTCACCAGTGGGAAGCGCTTGCCCAGCACATTTAATTCCAATGTATTTAAGTCAGACAAGACACCCAAAATTCCCCCAAAGCCACAAGCGCAGGAGATCCTTGAGCGCTGCACCACTGTGACACGTAAAAACATCTCCAGGAGCTCAGTCAACCGCTGAGCACAAGTGAAATGTTGCTCATTTTATTATTCCAGAAAGATGTGGGTCACCGGACCAATGCAAGCATGGAAGCTTAATTCTGTTTGAGAAGCAGGATTTAGTGTCAAGCAGAGGTCAGCATACAGTAAAAGAGAATACTGTCATAAAATGTTCTTTTGTTTTTGTATCGAACATATCTAATGCAGTAGCTTTTTTTTGCTTCATCTAAAGGTCTATGCAGAAAATCTTTGAATGAAAAATGCAATCTGCTTAATGATGCATGCCAGGTATTTTATTGTTGGTAATTTGTACTAGAATCACTGATAAGACAAGAGGGTTCTTTGGTCGTCCAGCTTAAAGCTGTAGGTTCTTAACCTTCAGTCTAACCAAACCTTAGTGGATCATAAGTGTCTGGAAACTGTGAATTAGCTGCCACATTTCATTTTAACGTTGCTATATAATATCTGCTCATTTTAAACATGTGAGATGTTGAAGCATTTTTAATGAATTGATTATTTGACCAAAGTTAAGAACTCCTTCAGAGGGTCTATGTAGTGTAAGATCACACAGTGAAAAGTTTGTAAATTATGTAGATTTTTTTTCTCTGTGGTTTGTAATGCAATGTTTCAAACTGTATTAGACTTTGTGCCATTCTGAAAATATCTTCCATACTGGAAATCCAACGTAGTGCATCAGATATGCAACACTTATTGTACTCTCTATAGCGAGATATCACATGATTGAGCTTCTATCATGTATCATTGTATTTGTATTTGAATAAGCAAAGCATTTTTTCTTTTTAAAATGTATTTACATTTTACTCATCCTCTTATTCTCTTGTAAAAACTTACACGTGTAATTGGTAAAGTACATCTAGTTAACAGTTGGTTTCTCTGTATGTACAATAAAAAACAAATAAAAATTATGCGCAACTAACTAATTATTGAACTCATGTTTATCTCCACTTAAAATGTGTGCAGTACTGCTCTTTTATTATTTTTTTTTTGCTAATTACTTTTATTGATCATATACAGAAATACAAAAAAAAATCGTTGAACAAAGTGATCAAAAACACATCCAGACACACGCACACACACCTTCTAGCTCAAACGGATCTGTGTGTGTCAGACAGATCACAAATACATTTCGATTCAACACCTAGTTCAAATGATCAGTATTGGTAAATTTGTAAAAATAAGAAAAGGTTGCAACTTGTGAAAGAACAGTCTCAGTTGAACTTCTCAGTGGATATTTAATCTTCTCTAGCTTAGAAAAAAGTAATTAATCTTTAATCCACTGAGAGATACAGCGACACTTAATGGACTTCCAATTTAAAAGTATGGAACGTCTGGCCATTAAGGATAAAAAGCAATAATATCTTCATGCGCAGAACTCAGTGGAACTGAATCATCTGGAATATCACATAAAACAATTAATGCACATTGTGGCACCTGTATAGTGGACATGATACTTGTAGGTAACAAAAAAATGAGCTGCAGGCAGATCGTACTCAGATTTTTATTTATATAGGAAAATTCATAGCACAACAAATAACTTATCTAAAAGCTGATTGTGGCTTGAAGTAATCAAACTAACTGTGTATAATAGTGAATGCCAGACCACAGCGTCGTCTACTTTTTACTTCTATCTGTTTTGTTTTTATGATAACAGAAAGGTGAGCAGCGTTGTGACCGGATTTGATTAAGCACTGCTGTCGTTTAGTTTAAATTGGCTTCTCCAAAACAATGTACGTAGTGCTTTAAAATTTTTTTTAATCCCCTTCCCAATTGTGTTTGACTGATGGCACTTACTTAGTCACCATCCAATGACGGAAACTTCAAAGGACTTTTTGTAAGTCGCTCTGGACAAGAGCATCGTCTTTGCCTAAATGTAAATGTATTTAAAAGAAACCCACATGGACACAGGTGGGCACAAACACAGTCTCCAGAGAAACAGCAGCTGATGAAACCCCTGACTCAAAAGCTCTATCACCATACACAAGGCCCCATGAATTAATGTCAATAATGTTTTAAGTACAAAGAGTCACAAAGAATTGAAGATTTCAGTTTTAAAAAGTATAATAATAATAATAATAATAATAATAATAATAAATATAATACTAACAACAACAACAAAATTATAGAGCAATTGAGTTATTGAGGCAGAAATAAATTCTGGCCATTATTTCTTGTAACAAAATAAATATAAAAAAAGAATAAATCCTGGTATCTACATCAACACAGACATCAGTATGCGTTTTAATAAACATAAGCGTGACCATTCAGACACTGCGTACGTGATAAAAACACTGAAGACAAACAAAGGTGTTTCGGTAAAGTTTCAAAAGTAAGAGGGTGTACTGTACTGTAGATGCATCAACATTTCCACAACACATTTATGACCTGACAGTAATATATGATAAAAACTTCCTTGAATCCTTCTTTGAATCCACATCTTGGGTTTAACAGCATTGCACAAGACAAATCTGACACACCCGTTAGATGCTTTAAAGACAGCTTAACTTAAAGCACTATCAACCAAACACATTGTCTATGGTTTTTTTGTATAATAATTAACTTCATGCTTTTTTTTTTTACACACAAAACAAGTTTGTTAATGAGAAAAAATGTTGTTTGACTTGTGCTACATGTTAAAAGAACAACTAATCGTCAATAGGTTATACTTGAGAATTTGCTGAAGTTGATGATTAAAGAGGATCGTAAAATATTACAGCATATTTTACATTTTCAACACACTTTAAAAAATGCTTTTTTTTAAAAAAAAAAAAGACCTTGTTTTAAATATGGCAATTTTATACTTTTTTATGTAAAAGGTGTTAACATTTTGTCTGTGTTAAATCCTCAGCACCCTGTGACCCTGAATACAGGATTAAGCGGTATAGATGAAAAGTGAGTGAGTAAATCCTCAGCACTAGTGACTATGCACAGAGTGCAGCTGTCATGAATGTCATGAAACATCTGTCATGAATCAAGCAACTATTATTTACAGCCATAGTAAGCAGAAACGCATCTCAGAATTTAACCATAAGATGCATAGGCTACAGCAACAGAATATTAAATCGGGTTTCGTTCATTTCAGCTGAAAACAGGAATCTGAGGCTACACCCGGATGACAGTATCACCAGGTCTGAACTGTAGATGACTGACCTCAAATCTACTGTCCTATTTTGGTGAGTCTGCACCTACCATAGTCACATCATAGGTGTAAAGAGTGATTGCACCATAAAACTCAAGTACAACTACAGTGGTACACACATACTGTATATACAGTAAACACCTAAAGAACATGTCCTATTTTTAGGCCCATCATTAGGCCAACATTAAAACCATTAACATTAGGTTTTGCATTTCTTTGTGCCAGGTCATTTGAAAATTTGACTTTTTTTGGCAATTTTATGCAGCATTGCCATTTCCGTGGGATCGAACAAATGGGCTGGCCTTTGGTCCCTGTGTTAGTGTTAAAATTATGGCTGATCAGTGCATGTGCACACACACTTCCATGTAGTAAACATGTGTAGGCATTAGTGAGGAGTTTGGGATTCAGCTATTGGTGATGGATTGCAATAAAAAAAAAAAATTCACACACAACCTAAGCCATTATCTGAAACTCAACAGCGTTGAAGAAGCTGTAGTCTATATTATAAGGGAAATAATTTAAACCACATTTACTGGTGTGTAACACACGATTTCATTTATACTGTACGTAAAATCGTTTGTTGCAAAAAACAAACAAAAAAAAAACTATTAAATTAAATATACATCTTTTTTTCTGTTAATTTGGAAGAATTAAATTATAGTCTGACTTTTTGACAACTGCTTTTTATTTTCCAGAATCAACTGAAGAAACAATCTGCAGCTTTAAATATAGGTCGGTTTCAAAGAGCAGATAGGATTGTTCCCAAGTTTAAAGGTGAATATAATTTGTTAAAAATAAATAAATAAATAAATAAATAAACATGAAGCCTGAATATCAGCGATAAGGCCAAATCACATTTATTGAATTTTCTCACAGTTGTTCCCCACATGCCAATCCCAGTTGTAGTAGAACATGAGGAGGACAGCAGGGCGAGGGCCTTGAATCGCAGCAGTGAAGAAACTTTAGTGACTCTGACAGCTCCTCAAGCAGTGGGTCCTTTTGCAGTGGATCCTTTTTCATGAGCAGCCCTGAGCCCATCCAGGATGACCACCTGGATCCCACCAGTGGTAAACTCTTGCCCAGCACATTTAATTCCAATGTATTCAAGTCAGACAAGACACCCAAAATTCCCCCAAAGCCTCAAGCGCAGGAGATCCTTGAGCGCTGCACCACTGTGACACGTCAAAACATCTCCCAGATCCAGCTGTTGATGATGCATGCCAGGTATTTTACTGTAAGTAATTTGTACTAGAGTCACTGATATGACAGTACACAAGTTAAGGGTTCTTTGGTTGTCCAGCTTAAAGTTGTAGGTTCTTAACCTTCAGTCTAACCAAACCTTAGTGGCTAAATAAGTGTCTGGAAATTGTGAATTAGCTGCCACATTTTTTTTCTTCATTTTAACAGTGCTGAATACCATCTGTTAATTTTAAACATGTTACACTCTTAAATGTTGAAGCAATTTTATTAAATTGTATACATTTGACCAAAGTTGAGAACTTCTTTGGAGGTTCTATGTACTGCCTATCAAATGAACTGTGAATGAACTGTCAATGATGCATATTTTTTTCTCTATGGTTTTTAATGCAATGTTTCAAAATGCAATGATTCTGAAAATCTCTTCCATACTGGTAATCCAGTGCATCAGATATGCAACACTTATTGTACTCTCTATAGTGAGATATCACATGATTGATCTTCTATCATGTATCATTGCATTTGTATTTGAATAAATTGTATTGTATTTGTCTTTTTAAAATGAATTTTATATTTTACTCATCCTCTTATTATATTGTAAAAACTTACACATGTAATTGGTAATGTAAATCTTGCATATAAACAGTAATGTAAACAGTTGGTGTCTTTGTATGTACAATAAAAAAAAAGAAAATCGTTGCACAAAATATATTATTATTATTATTATTATTATTATATAATGAAAGAAGAAGATTCCATCACCTACCCACCCAGAACAAAACCAAAAACACGCCCAGGCAAACACACCTTCCAGCTCAAACAGATTTGAATGTATCAGGCAGATCATAAAGAGATTTCGAACACCCAGTTTAAATAATCAGTACCGGTAAATTCGTAAAAATAAAAAATACCTGGTTGCAATTTGTAAAAGAACATCTCAGATGAACCTCTCAGTGGATATTTAATCTTCTCCAGTTTAGAAAAGTAATTAATCTTTAATCCACTGAGCGATACAGCGACACTTGATGGACTTCCAATTTAAAAGTATGGAACGTCTGGCCATTAAGGATGAAAAAGCAATAATATCTTTATGTACAGAACTCAGTGAAACTGAATCATCTGGGATATCAYATAAAACAATTAATGCACATTGTGGCAACTGGACCCCAAGTATAGTGGACATGATACTTGTAGGTAACAAAAGAAATGAGCCGCAGACAGATCGTATTCTTATTTTTTATTTATATTAGGAAATTCATAGCACAGCAAATGACTTTTGAATAAATACAATGGTCACCACTCCACGGTCCCTGGTTGGACTTCCGATGTTTCTAAATATAATAATAATAATAATAATAATAATAATAAAGTTATTGATCTTTTGGGTTATTTGGGCAGAGATAGTGCAATAATAATAATAATAATAATAATAATAATAATAATTCATGGTATCTGCATCAAAACAGACATCAGTATGAGTTTAATAACCGTAAGCACTGACCATTCAGACATTGCGTACAGTACGTGATGAAAACATTGAAGACAAGCAAAGCGTTTCGGTAAAGTTTCCAAATAAAAAGGGCGAAGTGTAGAAGCATGCATCAACAATTCCACAACACATTTATGACCTGACAGGAATACATGATGAAAACTTCCGTGAACCTTTTATTTGAATCCATGTCTTAGGTGTAACAGCATTGCCCAATATTGCCTAATATGACACACCCGTTATATGCTTAAAAGACAGTTTAACTAAAAGCAAAATCAACCAATCTTTTGCGTATCTTCTACATATCATATAGATATATATGTGTATAATAATATATAATAATATGGCATGCCGTTTAGGAAAATATTCATGAGAGAACTTAATGAAACTCTGATTGAAACTCTATATATATTGAATGAAGATTCTGAACTGTGAGAATATTGAATGGATTCCATCCAATATTCTCACGTTTCATTCAATATATTCAGAGTTTTCATTAAGTTCTCTCATGAATATTTTTTAAACGGCATGCCATATATTTTTATTTATTTATTTATTTATTTACTTTAATTTAGAATAAAAATTAATCAAAGGTATCAAAATCTTAAACTCAAGTTACTGTTTGCATAAAATGTTGTTTGTATGATAATATCTATAAAAATGTTTGATTGGTTTCATGCAAGCACAAACACCGCAGTATTTCAGTGCTTTTTCATTTGTTAATGAGAACACTATTGTTTAGCTTGTATTACATGTTAAAAGAACACCTAATTGATACCACGTTATTGTTGAGAATGTGATGAATTTACAAAAAAAATTACATTTTCAACACCCTTTAAAAATGCTTAAAAATTATTTAAAGATTTTGTTTTAAACGTGACATTGGCATACTGTTCTTTTTTAATATAAAAGGTGTTAAAATGTTGTCTGAGTTAAACCCTTTGAAATACACTCAGCACTATAGTGACTACGCACACAGTGCAATTACTTTTACTGTGGAAATGTCTTATCGATGTTATCATCTCAAACCAGATGAGGTTTGAGTTGACAGAACATCTATCATGAATCAAGCAACTATTATTTACAGCCATATTACGCAAGAAAGCATGTTAGAATGTAACCTTAAGCAACAAGCACAGCAACAACATACTGTATATCAGGCTTCACTCCTGAAAGCAGGAATCTGAGGCTACAGTCTCAGATCTGGAGGGGAGAAGATTGTCCCTAAATCTACTGTCCTATTTTGGTGAGACTGMACCTACTGCAGACACATAATAGGTGGAAAGAGTGATTGCAGCAGTTAATGTAACTTTACTGTCAGCGCAATGCAACGGTATGCGTTCAAATAAATAAAAAAAACCTCCTTCTGCTAATTCAGAAAAATAACAAGAACAGCAACAAATCTCAGTTTCTACATGACACTTTTTTTACTGGAAATCTCTCTTATCCTAAATTAGAATGCTCACAGAAGGTTTTTTCTTATACGTGTGAATTGAAAATGGGAAATATAACTACAGTTCTGTAATAAAGTCTCACTTGTTGTAACCTATATGTTTATTTCCTCACTTGTGCATTACAGAGACAGTGTATATTTCCAACCATTACAGCTTTCATCAGTGTTAACAGCTCATTAGCTCAGTAATTCAGTGGAAGTGCATGCTAAGAAATTTCCCTTTGTCTCTGAACCTGTTAATGTAGATATAATCGAGAGACGTCATATAACCGTGTTTTCCCACATACATAATTGGCTAATTACCATAATTACATTCTGCCACTTGTTTTATAATTAGAAAAAAATCCCTTGGTGTGGTTTAACAGCAGCTCTTGCCTGTTTCTGACTCCGCCTTCCTGAGCTTCATATAGACCTGGACATGGTGCGTTTCCTCAGTGTGTCATCTGCAGTGGAACAGAG